>APFE031420999.1:22467-172701 GCA_000404065.3 Pinus taeda | reverse complement strand
ACACAACACCATCATTAATTGATTTATAATCCTTAAACCATTCTTTATGGATACACATGTGGTTTGATGCCCCAGAATCTAACAACCAATGTTGACCATGATTTGACACATTAATTGAAAATACTTCATCACTCATACCTGAACCCGATGTCGAACCTGTATCTATCGTATTTGCCTCCTTCTTCTCTGTCGAAGACTCTGCTTTTGAAGTTTGCTGTTGACGCTTCCAGCAGTCCTTCTTTAAATGCCCTGACTTGCCATAAAACCAGCACTTTAGCTTACTCTTCTTCCCTTTCGACTTTGAACGTGAGTCGCTCGGCTTCCTGGGGCGTCTTTCTTTCGAACGACCTCTAACCATCATAGCTTCTGATGTAGAGGTTTCGGAATGTGACTTCCTCCTTGTTTCTTCCGATAATAAGGATGCAACTACATCATCAAACTCAATAGTTTCTGATGAACTAAGACTTATAGAAGTAACAAAATGATCCCATGACTCGGGCAACGAGCACAATAAAGTAATAACTTTATCCTCGGATGGAATTTTTACTTCTATACTTTGTAATTGCACAAGAAGAATATTAAAAGCATTTAAATGATCAATAATGGATGTACCTTCGTTCATTCGCAAACCGTACAACTGTCGCTTTAGGAGAATCCTATTGGTTAAGGATTTGGTCATGTACAGTTTCTCCAGTTTCGTCCACAAACCAGCAGCTGTTGTCTTCGACACAATATTAAACAGAACATCATCAGCTAGACACAGTCGAATAGCACTTATCGCTCTTTCATCCATCTCGGCCTACTCACTATCTGTGATGTTGTAAGGCTGTTTGGACTTGCCCAACAACGCCTTTGCCACGCCATGTTGGACAAGTAAATCATGCATTTTACCTTCCAGATCTCAAAATATTCTTCCATTAATTTCTCAATTTCAAACCGGGCACTTGAGTTTCACCATTGTATCAACAAAAACACAATAATCTCCAATATCCAACCAGCAATAAAAAAAAATTTCCTATGCCTTTCTGCCTTTGCCTTTAAAAAAAACTGACCTTTTGCACTTCACACACACACAAATTTTTTTTTTCTTGTTTGCACTACAATTTTTTATTATTTATTTATTTATTTATTTTTCTTGTTTGCACTTCACACAAATTTTTTTTTCTTGTGATTTTATTGGTTCCTTAAATACCAATAAAACTGGCGAATGGTAACAAATCAACCATGAGAGTACCAAGTCTACAAACCATAGTATGGCTGTGATGGCACTTTGCGCTTGAGATGCACTTTCCCTCTACTCATTTTCCAATGGCTGAGAGTGTTTCTAAACATATTTAACTAACCAGCGAATGCAGGACGTTTCGATACGATAAAAAAATATGGATTCAGAACTTTGAAATTAAGTCAAGTTCCACCTGTATCGAGAGCGCCTTGGATTCTTATGAAAAATTAAATCATCTCAGGTATAAGATTAGAGGCACATTCAAACTGTTCTTAACACAGTTTCAGATCCGGCAATAATAAACAGGCTCTAGCAATAATAAACAGCGCAATCAAATAGCGCACCAGCAGTGTTCTTAAAATTGTGAAAGTTTTTAAACCGTATGTAATATGCACCAGTAAGTAATTCGCACCAGCAATGTTCTTACGCAGCAGGTATTGTTGATGTTACAGAATACGCACGAGCGATTTAAAGAACAGGCTCCATGCATTACTTAAAGCTCCGTTCATTGCTTAACATACCAGGTACGCACGCTCTACGCACCGTTCAGCTCCACGACAGGTTCCCACAGCCGAATTTACATGTAGGTTCCCATACGCCAGCAGACTCGTGGCAAGCAGCAACCAATTAACAGGTTTACGCACCAGCAATACCATATCACCTCCAGCGCCTTGGTCCACCAGCGCTCCGGTCAACACAAGTTCGCACTCCCAACAACAAAGGTCTGCTCCCTTGCTACGCTCTCCACGCACCAACAACAAAACAAAACAGTGCACACCAGCGATTGCTTCACGCCCGCACCAGCACAGGGTATACACAGCGGTCACGCATGTAGCGCCTCCAGTCAGCTCCTCGAGGCAGCACCTCCAACATGCTCTGATACCAATTGTTGGAATCTAGAGGCACATGAAACAAAATAAACACACAACAGAACATCAAGCACATTTGACACAGTATTTAACGTGGTTCACCCAACCAATCTGGGCTACGTCCACCAAACATAGGCATCAAGAATTTATTAATCAAATTGGAGATTACATCAAGAAATCCTCACAAAAACCTCTCACTCTCTTAGCAAACCATCCGAATGATTGCCTGTTATATAGCATAGAGAATCTAACAGCCTCATTAACTCCCTCACATCAAATATAGGAGGCATTAACTCCCTCCCAACAACCTGGAGCTAATCTAGGACCTGAATTCTATTGTTGTCATCAGCTGAGATTTTTCCTATTTTGCTCAAACAGAAAATCTCAACAATTTCATTGAAACATATTTTCGTAGAACGAATTTCACATATGGTGTCACCAGTGACAAGTGGGAACAATATTTCTTGCAATTAGTGCTTGTTGGTATTTCCTCAACATAGGCGCTTCGATGGTGCTTCTTCTTTCAAGGCATGCGACAACGAAGCTTACATTGTATTGAGGCCAGGTTTTCACTTCCATTTCAGTTGGTACAATGGTGAAGGTACTAACAATAGAGCGTAACTATTGGCTCTATAGGGTTTTATATATTGCCAAGTGGTTTGAGATGGAAGAAGTTGATATATGTAACTATTGGTTTTATGGGGTTTTATATATTAGTTTGAGATAGAAGAAATTGATATCTGTAATTATTGGTTTTGTGGGGTTTTATATATTGGTTTGGGATCGAAGAAATTGGTATTTATAACTATTGGTTTTATGGGGAGTTTTATATATCGCCAAGTAGTTTGAGATAGAAGAAATTGATATTTATGGAGATTCCAAAGTGATTATCCCCAAAGTAATTATTGATTGGATACAAAGGAGATCCTCTTTTAAGTAGTCCTCACTCACATACTAACGTATCATGCCACTGATCAGTACTTTCAAGAAACCTCTTTCACACACATCGATAGAGAACATAATTTTGTTGCAAATGAGCATAAAGAAAGTTGCAGTGGAGATCCTAGCAAGATTAAATATTCAACATTGCAGAGAGGACCCTTCAACATTCCGGGGTCATCACACTTCGATGTGTGCATTTTTGTCTTTTTACATCTCATTGTCAAATTTTGGACTGGTTACGTAGTATATATGTTACAATATGTATAAACAAATCTGTGATTCTATGCTAGACTCAGGACGACAAATGTTAGTTTATAGATGCCTAATTGTTTGTGCTCACTGGACTTGAGATAGCACTACTGCATGATAGAGATTTGCTACAAGTTTTTTGGAGGCCTGTAGCGAAACTGATATGTAATGTGTATGGGAAAAAACCTACTTAGTGTGATTTTTCATCTGATTTGCTAAGTTGATGGAGACTTAACTATAGATTTTGAGGTAAAGGAACTCTAATTCTTTTTAAATGGACTGAAAATAGCTTTTCTATTATTAACAATTTACAGTAGAACCCTATTTTAACTTGTATTACAATGCTGGTATCAAAACGTGGGCTTTTTAGCGAATTATCCTGAATCACAAATAAGAACTATAAAAGTGGTTGTTATAATGGCTCAAACTTTGAAACATTCTACAGGGTTCGCAAAATATGATGGACATGATTCGCCATAAATATTTGAGTACATATTATCGAGAAGAGTAATTGTATGCACTGGTAGGTTGCAGTCATGTCTAAAAAAATGTCAAACTTGGGAATAGTCAACGGCTTTGAGGTGTTTAGGGTGGGTAGTTAATTTATTACGGAGTATTTAAATTATAATTGATTAAGTTTGTTAGTTTATGTGAGTTTTGAGATGATTTTCAATTAATAATAAATAATTTCTTATATTAACTATTAAATTTTTGCTTAAAATTTTAAACTAGTAATTTTTACACCACATAATGCTTTTCAAAACCTCGATCAACTTCGATTTTATACCTACAATCATACCCAAACTAACTATAATTATTATTGTAACAAAACCGCCTAATAAATCTCAAATCTTTGACATCATAGTTCCCATTTTAATTACTCTGCTAGCAATTTTTCCGTTTCAAGAAACAATACACGGAAATGGGAGTTATTTAAGCAAAAAAAAACTCAAGGCTTAACCATTTAATCCCTATCAACTCTTCAAAGAGAATCCCAAGAGAGACAAACTCAAGGCTTAACCATTTCATCCCTATCAACTCTTCAAAGAGAATCCCAAGAGAGACCTAAGACGGTGATTGAACCCATTAAAGCAACTCCTAAATTATATGTAAATGATTGATGGCATTATAACTGAACACCTGCTTTAGAAAGTTCCCAAGGTTGCAATGTATTGCATACATGGCATAAAGGGTGTAATGAAAGAAGTTGCATACATGACATAAAGGGTGTAATGAAAGAAGTTTATGGCGAGGGATTTCAGCCAAATTACAGGAGCAAAAATCGCAGTTAAAGATAAATTTTTAATTTAACAATATTTTATTAATTATAATTTTATATATTATTATTATTTTTAAATTTAAGAAAAATTAGCCCGTGGAGTTATTATTCAATTTAGATCTATTTTAATTTTGGATCTATCAAATAAGTATAGGAATCAAATCTCTCGAGATGCAAATCTTATTTAGAGTCAAAAAAGATTTGATCCTCTAAATTCTTGGCAGATCATGAATTGAGATAAATCTAAACTGGTAGAAATATTTCACATCTCTAAATATGAAAATATTCTAATATCTCTATATGCTCCATCATTATTATTTAGATAATAAAACAAATTGAATTGAATTGATTTATTGTTCTTATTATTTGTTAATTGAAATGACATTATGTTTAATTATTATTATTTTTTGATTTTACACCCCATTACAAATTTCCTCATTTTTAACTAGAGCACATCACTACAACTAAAGTGAATCTATAAAACACATCTATGTAAATATTCTAAAGGCTGTAAGACTACATAGAATAATCTAAATTAGCAATTGTTAAATAGAACTTAAGATTATATGAAAAAAGATCATACATGGAGAAATGACTAGTTAACCTTTATTGTAAATTAAATTTATTAATTTCAATAATTATTTTGAAAATATTTTTCAATAATAACTTATTTTTTAAATATAATTTCAATAATTATTTTGAAAATATTTTTCAATAATAACTTATTTTTCCTTAAAGTTTTTTGAATTTAGATTTGATTTTTTATCATATAAAATTCTGATCCGAAAGTGATATAAAGAAAAACAACCTAATAATAGAGTTGCAAAAACGTTAATGCTGAGGAACATTGCAAAAACCTTAATGCTGAGGAACATTGAAGCAAGCACGACTGTTGAGATAACTTAACTATCTGACTAGATAATATTATCGTTAACTACTTATAATTTCGGCATTTGTTCATTGAAAAGTATAATTACCTTATTAATGTAAGGGATAAGTTCGGATTTTTCAGGAAAAGAATAGAAAAATGTTATTTTGCATGAATTTGTGGAACGTGGGAATGTTGGAAACTTGGGTAGCGTGTTCGATGAGTTTGTAGAATGTGGAAATGTTGAGAACTTAGGTACCATGTTCCAAAAAATTTATAGGAATTGAAAAGGTAATATTATACAATAAAAAATTAAAACATAAAAATAAAAAATATATATTTTTTTAAATAATCAAAATTAATATTAAATCAATTTAAATATATAAATATCTAATCTTTCTTATATATAAATATATTTTCTGGTTGTCTCTTCTCCTTGGGTCTCTCTTTTTTATATATATAAAATGTGAAGTTCAGTATCAGTTCTCTACATGTTTTTCTAGTTATTTTTACTAGAAAAGCAACTCTAATGTTTAAGCATTGTCTGCCACATACAATATGCACACACAATCTTTTGCTATATATATACATAAACAACAAAATAAATACTTATCAACATGACATCCCAGATATCATCAACATGACATTTCAGATCAACATGACATTCGAGATTGCCCTTACTTCGAGGTGCCACAAGCTTCCTTAGCCCATCAAGAGATTGCTCCAGTTTATCAATTAAGGATATCAGTGTTAAGGATGTCTTTGGCCTTTCTTCTTGGGAAGGTTTCAACATAGGTTCATTTTTTGTAGGTAGCATATTTTTCTACAAGCTTTGTATTCCAAAAAAAAAAACAGTCTTCAAAGCTTCCACAACTTTTCCCAACTCCTATTGAAGCTCCCAAGCTCCCATAACTTTCCCTAGCTCCGGCTGAAAAGGTAACGTTCCCATATAGTTCCAAAACTCCTAAGAGCCCAGGAACCATTGGCGCTGTTTGCTCTCAGAAGTAGTTCCGTATCACAAAGCAAAAATGTGAAAAACTTGTGACAAATAACAGGAAAAAGCTCAAGCAAAACTCTTGTACACCAAACCCTAATGAGGTTCTGGAATGATATTTGCAACTGTTTCATTTTATAGGCCTGGAATAAAGATGTAACATGTTTAAGGTTACTGTAAATGTAAATAATATATTGCATTATTTATTCATTTTTTATATTTTATAATTTTTTTTGTTTCCAGAGTTTAAACAAAAAGTAAATATGATTTAGGCCTTGGAATAAAGATGTAACATGTTTAAGGTTATTGCAAATGTAAATAATATATTGCATTATTTATTATTTTTTATATATTTATATTTTTTTTGCTATTAGAGTTTGAACAAAAAGTAAATATGATTTAAAGAAAGATCACTAGCTTCTTACATTTTCAAGGTAAATAATTATTATTATAGGTCCATTAAAACATAGATTTAGTATGGGTTAAGAGGGATCAAATTTTTTCATGTGCAATTTTTTTTTAGAGTGCAAATTTTGACTAAAAAAATTGCATATTTCTCATCCCTTCATACATGCCAATGAATCTTTTTGTTCTTTCTATATATAATATGTGATTTTTCGTTGTTTAAATTGTATTTTTAAATACTATATAGAATACATAACTTAAATTTGTAAGTTTACAAAATCAGAAAAAGTGACAAAAAAAAAATCAAAATATATTATGAGGAAGTATTGCTATTTTTATTTTATTTTTTCACTTTAGATTTTTCCTCAAACATTGTATATTATTATATACAATAATACATATTTTTTTTAACATAATCTTTTATATATATGAAATTTATATAGATATAAATTAGTTAAGTAGATTTTCAAATAATTTATCTAAATCACGGGTTTGCAATATGTTTGAAAAGTTCAAGATTTACACATTATTTATTTTTTTATTTTTTACTTCTAATTATTTTATCTATTTTTAAAATTGATACAAAATTATATTACTTTATTTGGACATCCAAATATTTTATTTACGACTCACAGTAAAATACATTAACACAATTAATACCTTCCTCAACTCACTACTTTTTCTAAAGCAAACATTTTGAAAAAGTTGGATAGCTTCAACTTCACTGCAAGAGGGTAAGATATAAGCTGGAATATTTGTGTAAGATATAATAAAAAAGAATATGCGTTCTTACTGGACACTTCAATGGACTTTAGCTCGACCCTTACAGGATGTATGGGTTACAACGTTCTCTATTTGCATGGAGATCGAATCCTTGTATGGTCAATCTGCAAAGCATGGGGAGAATTAAAGACAATATTGCATGGGGATCGAATCCTTGTATGGTCAATCTGCCAAGCATGGGAGAATTAAAGACAATATTGCCTTAGTAAACTAGGCTGCATAGAGGATGTATGGGTTACAACCTTCTTTATTTGCATGGGATGGAATTTTTGTATGGTCAATTTGTTAAGTATGGGGAGAATTAAAGACAACATTGCTTTAGTAAATTAGGCTGCATAGTTAGCATTCCCTGCCGCTTAGTTTAATTATTGAATTTTGAAACATATGAATCAAGCATTATTTCATGTTCTTCATAATTAATATAAATTTATATATGCTTAGCATGTTCTCCATGTGCAACTTTATTATTTATTTGCAAATATAATTGGAAATTTGTATCTGATGATTCTTTGTTAAAAAGAAGCACATCAATGTATTTTTTTAATATTATATTCATAATTGTTTTATAATTTGATGCTTATTGAAAAGTTACAAGCTAAAATTTATTTGAAATTTAATTAAAACAAATGTTATATAGTAGCTAGTACCCATAGCTTAGTTTAAATATAGCTAAATTAAAGTAAAAACACTGAATTCATGTTAGTGTTAAAATTTAGAATTTAGTCAATTTAGGTTTTACTAATGACTTAGCTAAATTAAAGTAAAAACAATGAAATCATGTTAGTGTTAAAAAAAAAGAATTTAGTTGTAGATTAAACAATTTAAACTCAAGTTTTAAAAAAAAATTGTAGGATTTTGATTAAAATTAACCATCCCGAAAAAAAGTCATTTCATCTATAAATTAGACTAGGCCTTTACTAATTGGTAAATTGAGACATTTTGTTAATTGTAATACTTCATTTTGACAGTGGAGAATTTAATCCTACTCAACCACAACAATAGTCTTATTAGTCCCTCACATAATATAAAAATCTATTTCCATGGACATTTTCAATAGCTATAGTTGTTTTTAAAAAATATATTATTTTCTATACCTTATTAAATTGTTTTGCAAAATTAAATGATTATAAGAATATTGTAGTTAAAGAAAATATATATAATCTAAAAAAAATAAAATTATAAATTTTTAATAGTTTAGTCTCTAAAACATGACTATGTCATTCAAATTAGATTATTATTAATCCTCTAATTAAATTACTTGATTTTGTACTTATTATTATATTAGAATATAATTAATTTGTATTTATTATTATCTTAGAATTTAAAAATATAATTTAATTATTATTAAATATTTTTAAATTGGTTTATATATCAAAAATATAATTCAATAATTAAAAAATATATTTTTATTATTTTAAATTATTTTAATTTTTTTTGGTCGACATGAATAAAATTTCAGTTTTGATTAAGGATGGTTATACATCATATTGAGCTGTAGAATAACCCTCTAAACTTAATGATAAATTTGTAGTTCAATGAAGAATTTTTTTTTTAAACTCATGGTTATGTCAGTTGTAGCTTTATGCAAATCTGTTGTTTGGGTTGATCGTAGTTTTAATTCAATGACTGCATACCTCCAAACGAAAAATGACAGGGGTATGGGCTGGTTAGCCCATGGATAGGAGAAACACTAAAACCAAGCTAGCCCATAGATAGGAGAAACACTAAAACCAAGCTGACTGGCACAACTGTTAAATATTTTTCAAGAGTGGTTGCGGACATTTTGAGAAATGGGCATGCCTAAATAATTGAAAAATGATTATGGTGGAGTAGTTCAAATATGAAACAACTGTAGTTTGACGGAGAAAAAAAAACAGATAAAATAAATTTTTATTTTTGGTCTGGCTAAGCTCATTGGCCTTGCAGGAGAGACCAATGTTCAGGTGCTTTCTTTTGCTTACTATTTCTATGTTGGCGGGAGATGATGAGCTCCATTTGCTTGTTTTCCGACGTTAAATTCAAAATTGCATAATCCAATACTTATTTTTGAGGTTGCGGGGGAAGAGAAAAATAAATTAGATGTGCTCTCCAATGAAGTATTTGTCAAGGCTCTTGTTAGCAGTGGGTGCACGGTGAATCTGCCATTAAATATAAGAGAAAAAATTCGTTTGATGTAATGTGGAGGACAACCAGATCTTGGGCTTTTTCTTTATAGAAACGTCTGATGTAATTGAGACTACCTAGGAATAGTTGCGGTTGGGTCCTGTCTAGGATTTGCTCTAGAAAATTCTGTAGGTTTATAAGAACATGATCTTGCAGTGCGATACTGCCATTAAGAATCTTCAAACCTAAGAAACTTACATTTGTTACTCCAATTTCAATTTTGGATTTTGACAAAGCTAATCTATGTTTAAAACTATGTTCACAAAACATGTTTATAAGAACATGATCTTGCAGTGCGATATTGCCATTAGTAATCTTCAAACCTAAGAAACTTACATCTATTACTCCAATTTCAATCTTGGATTTTGACAAAGCTAATCCATGTTTAAAACAATGCTCACAAAATATTTGAAGATGTTTGTGATGTTCATGGATATTCTTGGAACAAACAAGTAAATCATCTATGTAGATAATTAATAAATCTATGCAACGGAAAAAATCTTCCATTCTTTTTTGAAATTCACTAGGAGCATTCTTTAAACCGAAAGGCATTACCTTCCATTGATACTGTCCATGTGGGACAACAAAGGCCGTTTTATAACGATCTTTAGTAGCTATTCCAATTTGATAGAAACCTGATTTAAGATCGAACTTGTTGAAGATGTTACATCTTTTTAGTTTTTGGAGAAGCACTCCTTGATTTGGCAGAGGATATGCCATATTTTTTAGCACTGCATTTAAGAGCTTGTAGTTGATCACCATGCGAGGTTGGCCACTTTTGATCTCTAAATGCTTGTTGACATAAAATGCTCGGCAAGCCCATGGGCTCTTGGCTGGTTCGATTAAGTCCTTGTCTAAGAGATCTATAATCTTTTTCTGGCAGTAATCCAACTTGGTTGGACTCATCAAAGAAGTTCATGCTTTCTGTGCTATGATCTGTATATCATTTGCATATGGTAAATCAATCACATACTTTTATTGTGCCCAAAAAGCATTAGGGATATCCGAAGTACACTGCTGGATAATCTTTTCAGAAATTTCTTTCAAATAATCTTGAAGATGAGCTGTGGCGAAAGAAATGATTCTTGTTTTTTTCTGGACTTCTGCAGGCTTTGGCTGTTCTAGCTTTTGCTTGTGAGGGACGAAGAATATACAAGAAGTTTTGAGAGGAATCTGTACAGACTTACCGGAAATAGTCATGGAAAATATGAGTTGTTGGTAGTCAATAGAAATGGGAGACCAATGGGTAAAGAATTCATAACCTAAAATAATGTTGACCGGGATGTCATCAAGTTCGAGGAATGTTCATTGAACTGGATGGTCTTGGATGGACACAGGGAAATCAATATCCTGATGTGGGAGAGAAAACATTGAATGAGTAATGCTAGCACTGCCCTCTATTGATTTCTCCTAGTAGAAAGGGGGAATAGAAAGATGGTGAGCTAAATTAAGTTGAGTGCCTAAATCAAGTAAACAATCTAAGGAATATGGTTTACAATCAGGGGAACAAAAAGTAAGAAGAATATACAATTTAGGTTGACTAGTGAGAGAGAGACTTACCAGGATAAAGTGCAGACAAATTAGGTGAATCAGGCTGTTGGGCATAATCTGGTGCAGGCGAGACAGGGGAAGATTGTTCTAGACTTTCTAGAGCCATAGTTGCTAGATGGTTGAAATCATCATCAAAGGATTCAACAACTTCTTTCTCGAGCTGGTGCAATTGTGCTTTGAGCACTTGGATTTCTGCGACAAGGGATCTAATCTTTGCTTGCTTGTCATGGATCTGCATACACATGGATGTGAAGGAGGAACGCTTGACAAGTTGTCGCTCTAGATGCTTGGCTGGATGGTCAGCTTATAACTCAACCAGATGCCAGTAGGAGAGAACAAAATAGGCTATCTCCTTCTCCTTTTGTTTGGTCGTCATCTGGCTGGATGACTGAAGTTCTGGATGGTTTAAAGTGGTCATGGTGGCCTCGATTATTTTCATCTCATCATGAATGTTCATGAAGATATTTATCTTCCATGGTGGTGTTTGCTCGAGCTTTTTCCTTAAGTTTGCAAGCCGCTTGTTAGGCATAGAAAACATATAAAAGCGATTGGACTGCAAAATATCTTCATCGTCGGAACTGCCATGGAAACTAGGAACACGATTTCCATCTTCTTCTTCTACCTCAGAATCATCTTTTGGACAATAAATTTCTCTAGTAGGGTCTTCGTCATAATCACAGTAGAACAGATCCCACATAGTAGGTTCTAAGGTATTTGTGAATAGAGTTGTTAGCTTTGGCTTCTGTGCTTTTTGTGGACATTCGTTTGCCCAATGACCCCCCTTATTACAAAAGAACATCTACTGATTTAGCTGGAGTCTTTCGGTATCGAAGGAGCAACGATTTTTTTTTTCTTCTGGAAAGGCTTCTTTCCAGGATGATATGGCTTCTTGTAAGATTCTTGCTAAAACTTACTCTTTGAAGACCAATGCTTCTTGTGCAGATATTTGGATTTACAAGAGCATTTGGGTTCGCAATTGAAGGGTCCCTTACCCCAGTTGGGCATCAGACCAACCATGGTAAATTTTAGGGGGAATTTTAGCCCAATGACGAAATTTAAAGGTTTTTTCATTTTAGAGGGGCAAAAGTTTTATAAAACACCAATTTCATATATTTAGCCCCACTTTTATTTAAAAAATAATTATTTTTTTCATTTTAGCCAAAAAAAGGGCGGATAAACTATGAAAATATTCATTTGACCCGATTCGCCTAGTTTGAGAGGTTATATTTCATTACAATCCCCCGATTTTCTGCTTTGCAATGTCAAATTCATTTGCAATCGTCCATTTTCTCATTTGGGAGGTGGTTTGGGAGGTCGTATTTAGTCCCAATACATAAAAATATAAATAAAGTGGAGGTATGGTAAATAAATAAAACCCTCTTTTTATACTTATTTCAAAGGTATGGTAAATAAATAAAAATATAAATAAACTAGAGGTATGGTAAATAAATAAAATCTCTTTTTATATTTAGTCCATAACTCTTTCTATTTAAGAATGCTAAAAAAAAGTATCCTATGGGCCAAATACCATATTTATAAAAGAGGTGTGGTAAATTAATAAAAATATAAATAAATGAGAGGTATGGTAAATAAATAAACATATATATATATATATATATATATATATATATTTTTAATATTTACTCCATAAGTCACCTTATATTTAAGAACACGCAAGGGTGTTAAATAAATAAAAATATAAATAAAATGAAGGTATGGTAAATAAATAAAACCTATTTTTATACTTACTCCAAAGGTATGGTAAATAATATTTAGTCCATAACCCTCTTTTTATTTAAGAAGGCTAAAAAAGAGGTTTTATTTAAGTGAATCTTATTGGCCAAATACCATATTTATAAAAGATGTATGGTAAATTAATAAAAAATATAAATAAAGGAGAGGTATGGTAAATAAATAAAACATTTTTCTATATTTACTCCATAAGTCACGTTGCAAGGGTGTAAATAAATAAATAGGTATGGTAAATTAATACCAGAGGTATGGTAAATAAATAAAACATTTTTCTATATTTGCTTCATAAGTCACCTTATATTTAAGGACATGCAAGGGTGTAAATAAATAAAAATAAAAATAAAGTGGAGGTACGGTAAATAAATAAAACCTATTTTTATACTTAATCCAAAGCTATGGTAAATAAATAAAAATATTTAAGGACATGCAAGGGTGTAAATAAATAAAAATATAAATAAAATAGAGGTATGATAAATAAATAAACCCTATTTTTATAGGTAATCCAAAGGTATGGTAAATAAATAAAAATATAAATAAGCTAGAGGTATGGTAAATAAATAAAACCTCTTTTTATATTTAGTCCTAACCCTCTTTTTATTTAAGAAGACTAAAAAAAAAGGTTTTATTTAAGTGAATCCTATGGGCCAAATACCATATTTATAAAAAAGGTATGGAAAATTAATGAAAATATAAATAAACTAGAGTATGGAAAATGAATAATGTATATTTACTCCATAAGTCACTTAAGTGAATCCTATGGGCCAAATACCATATTTATAAAAGAGGTATGGAAAATTAATGAAAATATAAATAAACTAGAGTATGGAAAATGAATAATGTATATTTACTCCATAAGTCACTTTACATTTAGGAACACTCAATACCATGGGCCAAATTGTTATTAATACCATGTAAAAAAACATTATTAACCCTAATTAGTATTAATAAAAATAAATATGGCACATGGTACCATGGTATTCACGTGGAATGTAACCTATTTAAAGGGGATAATTAAACCATCATAGATCCATTTTTACTCTTGATCTACCAAGCCCATCAAATATCGTGATATGCAAACTAGCATAGAGTGAAAAAATATTTGATCCCTCTCCGAGATTGGTAGATCAAGAGTAAAAATGGATCTTGTAACTTAATGTCACTTAAACATTTTAACTTGATTAAAATAAAAAATAAAAATAAAAATCAATTATTAAGTTTATTAATTTTTATAAATTATTAATAGTAGTTTTTAAGCTCTAGGTTTATGATAACCCATCATATTAACCCATGGTAATACTATGGTATTCATGTGAGCATAGACTATTTAAAGGGAATGTTCTATCAGTTTAGATCCATCTTAATTCCGGATCTACCAAGTGCTGAGAGGAATAAACAAATTTCATCCCTCTAGGAGTGGTAGATGTGGAGTTAAGATGGATATAGGTTGGTTTTTACATTAAACAAAAAAAAATTCAAAACAATGAAATCTTATCACTCTTTCCCCATCACCCTCGCAAAAGAAAGATAGTCACTGCCCAGATTTCCCACCATTTTTCAAACGTTCTCAATATGATATCTTCATGAAAAAGTTAAGGTACTGATGTTGGATTAGTTGTTTGAAAAATATGCTGGTTTCTACAACCTTTCATCTTCTCTGTTATTCTTAATTTGTTGTAATGATCTGTAGGGGTTGGGCCACTGCACCATATTGTCCTAAAAGGCAAAAATTGTGCACCGAAAAGGAAATTAATCCAAATGTTACAATGTTGTTAAAAAATGCAAGAGGTATGAAGGTAGTGAATTATGTTAATAAGCAATTTAAATTGGGAGAAATGTAATTAAATTTTATTATTTAATTGAAGATTTCCAATTAAAATAATAATAAATCTACATTTATATATTTATATATTGATTGAAATGCTTTTGACAATGGTCACTTCTTTCCATTAGATCCCCTTCAGGCCTTTGGGATACCTACCACTTTCTTATATTATATAGTTGGGGCTTGCTACTTGTTGGCGTGTTGGGGTAAACAAACTTGATGTGTTTTTTCTGATATTGGAGTTGGAGTCTATGGAACAAGAAAGAAATTTGATAGCTTGACGAAAGTGGTAGAGAAAAGATTAATCTCTCCTATCTTGACAGAACTGGTGGTCAAGATCAACACCTACAAGAACTTTGTTGTGGAATATTATCAAAACTAATGAAAGGATATGAAAGAGTGTACAGTAAGAACCTTGACAAACACGGTCACTGAAACTTGCAACATTGTTTGTAGGAAGAGAAAATTATGTTTCTTTTTTCCAAACATGTATGTTAGTACATTACAATTTAATGAATATGCTTTCCTATTATCATATATGGTTTCATATTTTAACAAAACATTCGCCAAGACTTCACAATGTTTTATTATTCAGTGAAAGATTTGCCAAGACCTTACAAAATTTTACAATTCAGTGAAAGATTCGCCATGACTTTACAAGATAATATAATCTGGTGAGAGATTCGCCCAAAAAACTATATATACATATTATAGTATTGATAAAATCGCCCTGGGGCAAACTGTTGTGCAAATCTTATTTGAAAAGATCTTGTTGTACTTATTCAAGTCGGTCATTACACATTTAGCTAAACAATGTTCTTCAGTGGCTTTCTTGACGTGTCCATGGACCATAACTAAGGTTATGCCTCACAGAGAAAGATGTTTGTCTTCAAAATATTTGTTGATAGCGGTGGGAAGAACGCTAGGCATACTCTAGATATACCTCTTGAGGTATGCTGTATTAGCATAGGAATTAAATATGATGAGCCAGTCCTGCATTTAACAAAAATAATCTTCCATAAGACCAAGATTGCCTAACTGGTTAGACATAAACAATTCACTGTAATGGTCAAGAACTTCATTAATTGTAAGGATGACAAACTATGCACGTAGAACAATGAGCAACTGAACAACAAGATCGTTATGACCAAGGATGGCTTCTTGGGCGTATGTTGAGGCGTAATGCCACCATGTATGTGCTAAGCCACCAAATCCATTGATAATGAGTTGTGCAATGCTACGGAGAGAAAGGGTAGGGTCATCAATTCATTTTTTCATTGCCAAGCTATTGAGAAGACTCATTGCATTCTCCATTTCGATCTTAGGCTGGAAATTTGGAAAAAACATGAGTTCTTGCGACATAGCTTGGATGGCCGTACTCATAGCTGAGACTCCAGTCATTGTTACTGATACGGGATGGTATGTTTCATCAACTTGGGTAATACGCAAAGGGATACTTGGTTCTTTCTTTACATTAACAAGGAAATGGTTTATTTGGTCCTTTGAAAGGGCAGGACCCTTTTATTGCACCTGTTTCAAGAAGGATGCTGTGACTGAAGTAGCTACCTCGATCTCTTCTTCTTTGGCTATTTGAATCCTAAAATTCCACATAGATAGCTTATGACTAGCTACACTAAAGCTGAAAGTGCACCTAAGCTTGTTCTTGGGATTATCTGTAAACATAGCTGACTTTGATGGTTTGTCTAAAATAGAATAGTCAGGGATCTGAACCTTAGATCCTAACTTCTTGATCATTTGGGTAGTTATGGATAAAACCTAAGATATAGATGCCAACCTTTGGTCTAGCTTTGTATTGGCTGCTGTAAGGACTGATATGTCAGCTATCTTGTGATCTAGAAACTCTAATCTTGCTAAAATCTTCTCGCACAATTCCTTTTCTTCAGAGACTACTTGTTTAACCTTAAGGACGTCATTGTGAAAATCATCAATGTTCTTTGACTCGAGGTCGAGATGGAGATTTGCATAGTTAAGCTATGCAGTGTTAGTACCAGACGCAGTGGCTATTGGTACTGTGGCGTAAGGGATGAATTCCCTTTTCTTTTGACCATCATCATCAAACTGTCGGAAAAATATATAAGGTAGGTTCCTTCCTTGAGTATAAGATTCTTCTCCTGTGCTAACTTTGATAGTTTTAGCTATTTCTTCTCAGGGTAGTTGAGTGAGCATGAGAATGTGAGGTATTTATGGCTTAGTAGCAGGACTAAGCTTTTGTATCAGCTAATTACATGTTGTACACTGTTGGTGTTGACCTTGGTGTTCTGTAGTAAGTTCTGTTGAAGAGCTTACAGGATGGTTTTGGACCATCTCTACAACCTTCTCTCGAAAGGTCGTTTGAACTTGGGGTGGTAACCGGAAGGATTGGGTAGCAGCATTAAATGGAATTGGGCGTATATTGGAAATCTTTTGGCTGTCTTTCAGTAAGGATGATTGGTGGAACTGCTCATATTTAGCTTCCCAAAGTTCAGGATATTAGATTTTAGTCCATTCAAATATAATAGGAGTTGTAGATTTATTGGAACCAGATCCACCTCACTTATAAGTTGCGAAGTATGATGGATATGGGTTGTAGTGGGGGCATGCTGTCATTGCCAAAGCGAACAACAGTCAAAGTTTTGAGTTGAATTATTTTAGATAAGCGTTTCATGTCAAAATCTAGGGGATGAATATAAGCTTGCAGAAGGTCGTATATGTAAGGGTCATCTAATGACACAAAATACTTGGGATAGATAGTACCAAAGGTAGGGCCATCATGTAGAGGGCTGGCAAAGCCTCCTATTATGGGATCAACTAATTGGTTATGCCGGTATCTATCAAAACGCAAAGGTTATTGATATTCATGGATGGTTGAACGAAAGTGTTCAGGACAAAACTGATTGCCCCCAGATGGAAATATTTGAAACCTTAGGATTTTGCCCAGTTGATCTGTGACTTTTCAAGTAAGGAGATTTGGGTGTTTTCATCTTGAGATCTAAAACTTACGTCAACAGAAGGAATCCAAATCTGAGAAGAGGAAAAATATTTATAAAAGGGCATGTTATATACTTGAGCAGGTAAAATTGGCGAGATTTTCCAGTTTGGGTCTGGGTCGGTTTCAAAAATAGAAATAGTAGAAGCAGAAGTTGAAGCTTCTCTGTAAGAGGACTTTCGACATGGGAGAGAAACCAGAGGAGCTAGTTCTTTAATCTCTACCTGTTTTATTATTGATAAATTTGAATCCATTTTGTTGTACACCTAAATGCCTTGCCTTACACCTACAATGAATGGTCTATGATCTTCTGGATGCGACCTAAAACTCCGTGATTCTTGGGGCATGATACGGCTCTGCTACAACAAGAGAAGATGCAACTATATCAAGCTAAAAAGTTAGAGAAACAAAAAAACTTGGCTCTGATACCATTAAAACTAGATCTTTTCATTTTCACCAAACTTTGCTCCTTATATTCCAACGGCAGATAACACATACAAACTCTAGTCTTTGCGGTTGACTGATACTTTAATCACATTGAGCATGACACTGCAGGTGTAATCTAGCATCACCCTTATGAAGAAGAGGAGAAGAGAATTCCGACTAATTTCTTAGGTATCAGAGCCAAGTTGGTTTGTTTCTCTATCTATTTAGCTTGATATAGTTACATCTTCCCTTGTTGTAGCTAACCCGTATCGTGCTCCGAGAATCATTGAGTTTTAGGTCACAACCAGAAGAGCATAGACCATTTGTTGTAGATGGAAGGCAAGGCATTTAGGTGTACAACAAAATGGATTCAAATTTATCAACAATAAACAATGTAGAGATTGAAGCACTAGCTCCTCTGGTTTCTCTCCCAGGTCGAAAGTCTTCTTACATAGAAGCTTCGACTTTTGCTTCTACTATTTCTATTTCTGAAACTGACCCAGACCCAAACTGGCAAATCCTGCCAATTTTACCTGCTCAAGTATATAACATGCCCTTTCATAAATATTTTGCCTCTTCTCAGATTCGATTTCATTCTGTTGATGTAAGTTTTACATCTTAAGATGAACCCACCCAAATCCCCTTGCTTGAAAAGTCACAAATCGATTAGGCAAAATCCCAAGGTTTGAAATATTTCCATCTAGGAACAAGCCATTTTGGCCTGAACGCTCTTGTTCAGCCGTCCATGAATATCAATAGCCTTTGCGTTGTGATAGATACTTAGCATAACCAATTAGCTGATGCCATAATAGGAGGATTTTCCAGCTTTTTGCATGACAACCCTGCCTTTGGTACTATCTATCCCAAGTATTCCATGTCATTAGATTACCCTTACATCTACGACCTTCTGCAAGCTTATATTCATCCTCGAGGTTTTGACATGAAACGCATATCTAAAATAATTCAGTTCAAAACTTTGACTATTGTTCGCTTTGGCAATGACAACATGACCCCACTGCAACCCCATATCCATCATACTTCGCAAATTATAAGTGAGGTGGACTCTGGTTCCAGTAAATATACAACTCCTATTACATTTGAATGGACTCAAATCCAATATCCTGAACTTTGGGAAGCTAAATATGAACAATATCACTTATCAGCCTTACTGAAAGATGTCCAGAAGATTTCCAAAGCACGCCCAATTCCATTTAATGCTGCTACCTAATCCTTTCGGTTACCAACCCAAGTTCAAACAACCTTTCGAGAGAAGGTTGCAGAGATGGTCGAAAACCATTCCGCAAAGATATTCAACAAAGATTACTAGAGAACACCAAGGTCAGCACCAACAGTGTCCAACCTGAAATCAGTTGATACAAAAGCTTAGTATTGCTACTAAGCCAAAAAGACCTCACATTCTCATGCTCACTCTAGTGAGCGCCAGTATTGCAGCAAGAATGCTACAACTCCTGGGTTTCCAACTTACTTTCATCAACCTAGTAATTCGTAACAAACTTGGAAGCGTCGGTGTTATATGCACAAGTACTAGTTCTCACTGCAGGTTGTCACTTGGTCAACCGACGCGAGATCACTAGGAGCTCAAGCCAACTTCAATAGATTTCAAAAGAATCTCTATGTGTGATGAAAGGAAAGAAATATTACTCTATAGATGCTATTCTAACAGCAAAAAAGAGAAAGACTGGAATGTAAAGCAAAACCTAGTAAACCCTAATTAACAAGCTAATTCTACTTTTGCCAAAAACACTATGAAAACCATGAAAGAAATTCCATTACCTACTCAAGGAAGTAAAAAACATCTAACCATGCTATTTCTGGAAGTAAATAAGCAAAAAACATATTTTTGGATTTTTATGTGTTTTTATGTGAATTTAACATGCATCTAATTTATTGTGTGTGAGTGTGGCAGCGAACAGGTGGCGTCAGAGGGAAGTTTTGGAGCTTGGGAGGATTTAGGATGGCATGGATGGGTCCTAGGATGTCTTAGGTGGCCTTTCCCACACTCGGCCTTCAAAGGAAAGCCTATATGAAAAACTACAAGAGGACATAGGGAAACTACAGGAGGAAAACAGGGAAACTACAGGAGGACACCGAGAGTAGATTTCGTTGTTTTGAGGGTGTGAGAGTGGGTGGAAAGGGTGGATGAAGGTTGGAATGAGGTGTCAGGGCACCTAAGGTCTACCATGAATCACCATGAGAGAGAAAGATGATTGGGTTTGCTCAAGGAGAGAGGAAAATATTATATGAAAAATGAAGGAAACTAGGGCAGAATTGAGGTGAGGTTTGGGAGGCCTATAGGGCATGGATCAGATGGAGGGTGTGATTGATGGTAAGCTGGCCTACTACTAGAAGAGATATGCTACATAGAAACTGACAATCAACCAAGAAAATCAAGCAACCAATGAAATGAGTGCATCCTAGGAAAAACAGAGTTTTGCATTAAAATGGCCTAAACTATGATGTATAGAAGGAAATGTTGGGAAATGCTGTAAGAAAGGAAAGCATGCAAAAGGAATATTGAAAATCAGGAAGTGAACATGATAAATAATATCTAAAGTAAAGAAAAATTGGACTATCAACCTACTAGAGAGCTGCAAACACTAGAAGTCCTAGGAATGAGGAAAATTTGTGTTTTTGTGGCAGCAAGAGAGTCTTTGCCTCAAATCATGGTCCCAAAGGGAGGAAGAAAGGCCAAGGTGTTGTTGCTAGCCTTTTGAATATTCTCTGATCACTTCTTAACCTGCTATAGAAAGCACAAATGAAAGCAAGCTACTAAATCATTAAAATCAACCTATTCTTAACCATAAGAGAAATACATCTAACAGTAGACTAATCTACAAACTGAAGTAAAGCATACAAATACAAGTAAAGAGAAGCTTGGCTACTTGGATTGGGCCCTAACCCAAGAGCTTCAACCCTTTGAGGTAACTTAGTGCTAGCTCAAAAAGGATTCCATCTTCATTATCAAAATATAGCAAGATTACATAAAACTGTCATAAAATAGTAAGCTCGAAATTTGAGCACAGTTTACACAAGAGAAAAAAAGTCGAACCTAGTGAGGCCCTAGGCCTCTCTACTTATACATCTAAAGCTACCAATAGCTTCCTTAAAATCAGGGAAGCTTGGCTCACAAACTTTGAGATAACTATCAATCATTTTCCACTTGCTCGGCTGCCTTCTAGTGCATGATTCATTTGCTTGTACTCCGAGCTGAATGAAGGGGAATTCGAAGTGAGGAGCAATAAATGAGGGGGATTCCATCCTATAAGTCCTCTCCTTTGTCTACTTCAAGTTATTGCTGTATTTTGACCACTAGATTCTTGACTTTGACCTCGAAATCCATCAATAATCTGCATTAAATACATGTTAGACCACATGGCATAATAACTAACTCAACTCACCCTATAAGCATAAATATAATAAGAAAATCATATAATAAGCTAAGAGAATGGTTGATTTGACTAGGTTACGAGGTAAAATGAACCCATATAATTATCTATTTATGAGGCTCATCATCCCCCTACTGAAGGTGTTGCTCATCCTCTGAGCAACCTAGTCAATCTCTTGGTCTTTCATGGCCCTGGTGGCCTCCCTAGAATTCCAGGCTTCTGATGTGGTTTGCTTATGTTCTCCATAAAATCCTGACTTTCTGTCTATGTCCTTCCACTACTCCTTCTCTTCTTCTTCTCTTCTGCCTTCCAGCATGCCTAATATGAGTGGAGGACTCAATCTGAGGCCAATCCAGTTGACCTCCAGCCTTTGCATGGAGCGTTTGTACATTAGCACTCTTTTCAATGCCTCCTTCAGCCTCATGGGGGAATGGTATTCTCTAATCTCCAAGCTGTGGGGTAGGGTGTTCCATCTTCTCATGCATGCATGCACACAGTCATCCCCAAGTAGCTTAAGCATATCTTCAAAGTGTGCAATGGCTTGTTCCTGATTGGCTATTTATTTAGGGGCAATATGAGGGTCATTGGCAAGCAGGTTGTGTGTGCTGATGAGTGCCATAAGATTTGATGGCTCAGCTCTTATCATCAATGGTTCATTCTTCTCTTTTAGTAATAGTCTTTTCATTTCTACTACCCTCAATTCTTCATGGTTCATCCATGACACCATGGCCATTAATTGCAAATCCCCTAGCTTGGCATTGGGGTCCCACACATTCAGGTCTGTGAGGGCCATGTTGTGTAGATAGAACTCTGCCATCTTTGCTTTGTCCTTGTAGGTGCTTTGGTCACACAAATCCATGAATTGCCTGTAGTCTTGGAAAGGCATTATGCCTCTTTGTGCCAAAGTTTTTATTTTGAATTGAAGCCATTGATCCTTTAGATAGAGGTCATAAGATTTGGCTGGTGTTCTGCATTGTAATTCCTCTATGGATAAGCTTTCCATGTATGCCAAATGAGTCTCTTTCTCCTGCAACTGCCTCCTTAGTAATTCATTCTCATTCTCAAGGTGGCTTCCTGTAATGGCTTCTCTGTCTCTGAGAGCGCTCAATTCCCTGCCCATTTCCCTGAGTTCGTCTTCCATGTGGCCAATATCCTCAACTCCTTTGGACTTGGCTATCTGCATACACTTATGCGTTCTCACACTCTCTTTCTCCAATTCGAAAAACAATGGAATTGCAAATTTCTGTGGAATTATCTTGCCTCCCTCAAGTAGTTTGTAATAGGAGTCAAGATTAGGCTGGGGGTCAGGTTCTTGTAGCTCTTGTGCTTCCTCTTTCACCTTTGGCTATCCTCCTATATTTTCCTCAAGTTTTTATGTCTCCTGTAGTTTGGACAATGTCTCCTGTAGGACTGTTTTAGTCTCCTGTAGGTTTGGTTTGGGGTCCTGTAGAATTGCCTTTCCCTTCCATGTAGAAGATTTTGTAGTCCTCCTTCCATAGGTTATGGGTGTCTTGGACGAAGATTATTTCACCTTGGCAGATGGTGAATCTTCAATGTTAATGGGAGTCTTTGATGAGGGCTGAGGTTTGCCTGTTTTAATTCTAGTACTCTTCCTTGCCCTGAAATACATGGAGGTTTTTCTTTTCTTCTTTTGCTTCTGCTTGAATGCTGTACCGAGGGCAGTGAGGGAAGTTGCTGCTTCTCTTTCCAAAGTTTCAGGGGACTCTTCTCTTTGCTTTTCCCTCTCTGCCTTCTTTTCTCCCTCTTCTGTCTCTTTTTCCTCCTCCTGCTCTGTATCTTTTTCTACCTCTTGTTCTGTCTCTTCAACTCTCCCCTCCTCTTTTATTTTCTTTCCTCCTTCCTCTCTTGCTCTGCTATGTCACCATTGGCTTCATCTTCTCCTCCTTGCTGTTCTCCCTCCTTACTGACAGCAGGACTAACATCATAGGTTAATTCCTTGATGTCATCCTCAGCTGTCATGTTCCTGAAAATTTCCCATGCTATAGGGATTGTAAGGGTATGGAGGGATTCTTCTACTAGGATCTTGATTAGGCCATGGTGAGCTACCTGCTATGAATTTCCTTCTTGTACCTTGGTGCTGGAGTCAATGAGGGACTGAAGGAGAAAGTAAGGGATACTGAGCTTTTGAGGTGCTGGGTTATCCATTCCATATCTAAATTCTTGGAGGTTTCTGAAATGATATCCATAAACAATGCTGTGCCTTCCCTCAAAAGAAATGTATTTGATCACTTGGTAGCTAACCTCATCCCAACGATATGGTATACTAGCCCTCCTAATTCCATTTTTGTCTTCAACAGGGGTTTCATTATCTTGGAAAAATTTCCTCTTGGAAGCCTGGCCAATTATTTTCTCTTCTTTACTCCAAGGCAGCCCAAGAGGAAGGGTAGTGACCCTACTGATGAATTCAGGGGTTACTTCAATCGAGAGTCCTCTAATGGTTATAGTAGCATGAGTTCTTGTGTGAGGGACCAGAGAGAGAGAAAATTCATGGGCAATTTCATCATCAAACCCTCTAAACTTCTCAAAGAAATTCATCCAGTTTGCCCTTGTAAATATTTCCACCACTTGAGGATGTGCATGGAGTCTAGTGGATTTTGTGGGCTATTTTCTCATAAACCCCCTATCATACTGCCTGTATTTATTTTGAAAAACTAGATATGGTGAAGACAAAGAATTTTGAGTGAAATAGAAAAACAGAGGGGACTCTGTTTTTTGTTTTGTTTTAAAAAACAATTTTTTATATATGTATTTCTACCCTCTTAAAGACTCATTTTATCTTTAATTTGAGACCAACTATTTCACATTTTGATATTCAACAGAGGGAATTCATGAACCCTAAATATTCAAACTGAAATCCACGTCAAAAATCATGTTTTCTCCCTTCAAAATGATTCACTGCCCCTCCTGTAGAAGCCCGTTGTCCCTCCTGTAGATTTCCTGTAGGTGCTCCTATAGAAAATGCCGAGAGCAAAAATATGGAGGAAATCGATGGAGGATGGTGGATACAAGGCTATGGGGGCATAAGAAGACTGTTGTGTGGCTGAGTTACGAGGAGAAACTGAAGAAAAGGTGGTGAGAATGCATGTAGAGGAGTGTTCATTACCTTTTATGGCTGATTTAGGTTATGAGTGCTGAGCTAGCAAGGTGTACGTTGCCTAGATGAGGACTGTTGGTCCCCACCTGATTGGTCATCATGACCCCCCCTCTTAATCAACCCCTCATTACTGCATCAGAGTTAACTCTTCCTCTCACTACCTGTCCTTTGCATATTTTGCTTGAGTTGATTGTGCGCACGTGTGGGTGATATCTTGGTTAAGTGGAGTCAACTAAATGAAGGTGGCCAAGTTAACTGGGCACCTTTCCCTCTTTCTATTTCAACCATTTCATTGCCTTCGTATGATTCCTAATTATGCAAATGTAGATAGAGGAGTGACTTAGCTACTTACCTGTAGTCCAAGTGTATTTGTTGCCATCGACTTTGAGGTGCTATGGCTTTCTCTACTGCATGCCTTCATTTTCCCTCATGCATGCTGTCTCTGCTTACTGATGTGTTGTTGTGTGTTTTTGCAGGTTCTTCTTTTGTTGGAGCTGAACTGCATGTGCTTTTTCAACCTTTAGATGTGCTGTCCCTTGTCGCTGGTGTTGGACTTCTATCGGATCAGCTGCTATAGGAATTCCTACAGGAGCTCCTGTAGCTGATTCTCCCCTTGAAACTTCAACTATTTCCTTGTGCTTGGAGCTCGAGAATGATGCCAGTGGTGGAGATGAATGATGGAAGGATAGTAGGTAAGCTTCAGGTAAAGTTAATGGTGCCTTTTCCTCCTTTTATTTTTGTTTTTTTTCAAAACTAAAAAACTGTTTTTCTGTGTTTTTTCTTGGAAAGGAAAAAATAATAATAATGATGCTTGGAGTGTGATGTAGGCTTGGAAATGATGGCAAGGAGGTTTGAATATGGTAAGAGGGATTATAGGTTCCTCATGAAGCTTTTCTTGTCCCTCAAACTACCTCCTGTAGACATTTTTGGCTCTCTGTAATTCCTACAGGAGCCTCCTGTAGAAAAAATAGAGCCTCCTGTAGAAAACACAGTTTTGGAAGAAGAGGTACAGTGGGGTGAAAGAGATGGAAAAATGGAGGAAGGTGTGGAGAAGATGAGATGGATGCTGGTATGAATGTCAGGGTCCCCTTGGAACCTTCTTCTGCTCCCTATAGTCCTCCTGCAAACCTGTAATGCAATAAAAATTCATTTTTTCTCTCTCTCTTTTTCTTTTGAAAACAACTAGGGTGCCTCAGAGAAGTTTTCACCTCAATTACTTGTCCTGGGTGCCTCCAAGGGAAGATTTCACCCAGGGATATCATTTTTTTCCCCTTTTCTTGACATCACTGGGCCGCCTCAGAAGAGGTTTTTAACTCAATGATGGGACTCAAGCGCCTCATGGAGGTTTTAAATTGAGTCCTTATTTTTTCTCTTTTTTCTTCAGTGAGTGGGTGAAGTGGAAGCTAAGACATGCTCCACTACCATCACTATTTTATTCAAATCTTCAATAAAATCTCACTTGGAGAGGGGTTTCTTGCAGACTTTCAACCGATGTCCATTGACAAGCATGGGGATGGCTTCATCATCAATGGTTCTAATCAGAGCTAAACCATTGTAATTGAATTTCTCCACAATGTAGGGTCCCAACCATCTTGTACTCAGCTTGCCTTTGAAATCCTTGTATCTTGAATCATAGAGTAGTGCCCAATCTTCCTCTTGGAATTGCTTCTCCTTGATATTTCTTTCATGCCATATCTTTCTCTGAAGCTGAACTACCTCTATATGGAGAAGGGCTTGCAATATAAATTCATCCAATCCATTGAGCTGAAGTAATCTCTCCTTCTGTGCATGGCTGAGGTCTAGGTCCAATTGAGCTACCATCCTTAGGGTATTGAATTCAAACTCTATTGACAACAAAGCCTTCTTCCCATAGACCAGTTCATAGGGTGTGAACCCGGTGATGGTATTCCATGTTGTGTTGTAGGCCCAAGTGGCCTCAACTAATCTGTCTGACCAGTCTTTTCTATTGTTGCTCACTACCTTGGTTAGGATCCCTTCCAATGCTCTGTTAGTGACCTCCACTTTCCCATTGGCTTATGTATGGTAAGGTGTGGAAGTCCTATGCTTGATCTTATGATGTGTGAGCAGGTCTTCAATCAGGTTGGAAGTGAACTGACTACCTTGGTCTGTGACCAACTCTTTCGGATATCCGAACTTGTAGAATATGTTTTCCCTTAAAAACTCAGCTACTTTTTCCTCTGTCACTGCTTTGATTGCTTTTGTCTCCGCCCACTTTGTCAGATAGTTGGTGCACACAATGATGTATTGCTTCTGCTTTGAAGGAGGGTTGATAGGCCCCACAAAGTCCATGCCCCACTTCTCAAATGGTTCAAAGGTCACTTGAGGTTGCATGGACATTTTATCATTTGGAGTGGGTTCCCCATCCTCTGACACCGATCACACTGGCTCGTGTATCTCCTCACATTTTGATGAAGAGTGGGCTAGTAGTAACCTGCTTGCAATATCTTGAAGGCGGTTCTTTTTGCTGCAAAATGACCTCCACAAGGTCCGTCATGATAGGTCAGGAGGATGTCAAAGACTTCCTCCTCCCTGACACATCTTCTCAAGATCTGATCTAGGCGAAGTTTGAAGAGATTGCCTCCAATCCAGGTGAAGGGGGCGCTTTTCCTTACTATCTTGCTCTTCTATTTTGAGGATAGGTGATGGTGGGAAATGTGTTGAAACCAAGTAGTTTGCTCTATCAGAAAACCATGGAGAGAGTAATGATATAGAAAATAGGTGTTCATCTGGCATTTGGTCATCCACCATTCCTTTTTCACCTGCAGGCAAATTTACTCTAGACAAAAAGTCAACAACAACATTTTCTTTACCAAGCTTATCAATAATGGTAAGATCAAACTGCTGCAATAAAAGAAACCATCTAATAATGTGAGCATTTACATTTGGTTTGTTGATTAAATATCTAATTGCAGCATGATCAGTGTGCAAAAAGGTTTGATAGCTTGTAATATAATGTCTGAATTTGTTTAAGGAATGCACGACAGCTAGGAGTTCCTTCTCGATCACTGTATAGTTTAACTCTGCATTTGACAAGTTTTTGCTTATAAAGTATATGGCATAAGGTAAATTTTCATCAATTTGTCCTAAGGTTTCTCCTATTGCCTTATTCGAGGCATCTGTGTGAATGTGAAAGGGTAGGGCCCAGTTTGGGCCTCTGAGAATTGGGGCAGTCACTAGCTTTCTCTTCAAGGTGTCTAGGGTTCTTGATAGTTTTCCGACCACATGAAATCAACATCTTTGCTTAGGAAGCCAAACAAAGGAGAGGCTAACTTGCTAAAGTCTTTAATGAATCTCCAGTAATATCTAGCTATGCCTAGGAAGCTTCTGACATCTCTCACCTTTTGAGGAGGTGGGACCCTTTGGATGATGGCAATTTTGTTGGGGTCCACCTGCAGTCCTTGTTGAGATATTGCATGACCTAGCATGGTCCCTTCAGTCATAAAAAGTTCACATTTTTTTGGACTGAGGGATAGGTTCATCTCAATATACTTATCTAGAAATTTTCCTAGGTTAGATAAAGCTTCTTGAAAGTCAGAGCCATAAGGAGTAAAATCATCCATGTATATTTCTACTGCATCATGAACCAGTTCAAAAAATATACTCAATACCTCTCTTTGGAAAGTGGCTAGAGCATTGCACAAACCAAAGGGAAGGAGCCGGTATGCAAAGGTACCCCAAAAGACAAGTGAAAGTGGTCTTATCTTGGTCTTCTGGGCTGATTTGAATCTGATTGCACCTACTAAATCCTTCTAGGAAGGAGAAAAACTTTTTCCCTGCCAGACCGTCTAACACTTGATCTATGAAAGGTAAAGGAAAATGGTCCTTTTTAGTGGCTTTATTCAATTTCTGATAGTTGACACAGATTCTCCACTTACCATTTTTCTTTGGCATTAGCACCAAAGGAGAGACCCATTCACTGTCAAAGATGGGATAGATGAATCCTGCATCAAGCAATTTCTGCAGTTCTTCCTTAACAATATCTTTAAGTGCTGGGTTCATCCTCCTTTGAGGCTACCCGATTGGCTTGCAATCTTCCTTGATGTATATATGATGAGTACATACTGAAGGGTGTACTCCATTTATCTCCTTATAACTCGAGGCGAAGGCATCTAAATGTTTTCTCAGTATGCTGCATAGCTCCTTCTCTTGGGAAGTAGATAGGGATGGATTAATTTTCAATGCTCTTTCTGGGTCGAAATCTATATTTTTAACACGGAGAGAAGTGGGGTCGGCCACACAGAGATCAGTTGAGGGGTTTTTTTGGGTTTCTCTTACTATTTATTCTAATGGTGATACACTGGGAGGTGGATTCTGAATCAATTTTTCAATCATATCATCCTCATCTTGCGGTCTTCCCCCCATGGCGATTTCTAATGTTCAAAGTGGTGCAAAATAAACTTCATCCTCATCCTCCTCCTCCAATCAGAGAGGTAGATCATTTTCTAGCAAGGGTTGGGCAGGAGGATATAGGATTAAATGCTTGGACATGTGCCCGTTCTTTATGGTCATGTTCCCGTCTCGGCAGCTAATGTAGGCATCGGCTGTAGCCAACCAGGGTCTTCCCAGAATGAGAGGATACCCAACGAGCTTTTCCTTTGGCTGGAGAACTAAGAAATCAACAGGGTACTCTCAAGAATCAATGGAGACCATCACATTTTCCACAATCCCCTCATGGGTCACTGTGGAGGGGTCTGCTAGCTGCAGCACTGTTGTGGTCTTCCTTAAGGAGCCTTGGAGGTTAAGTTTGAGCATTATGTCCTTTGTCATCACATTAATGGCAGCTCCTAGATCAATTAAGGTATGTGGGACCATTGTGCCATTGATGTGGACATCAACCATTGGGCTTCTAGGGTCCAGATATTTTGGACAAATTATTTGCCCCAACATCAGGTCAGATAGTTATCCTATGACATTGATGGTTGGGGCATCTCTATTGCGCCTTCCTGGATGCCTAAATCACTTCTCTTTGATCAAATTGTTGTAGATAAGCACATTTTTTATGGCTTGGAGAAGTGGTATCATCACACATAAATGTTTCAATTCTCCCAGGAGTTCAATCTCTTCTCGGGTAGGTTGGAGTGTCATGAATAGTCTCTCAGGAAAGGGTGGATTTGCTTTAGGTTCACTTTCCTCTTTATCTTCCTCAACCTCCCTGGGTGGAGGCTGGCTATCTGGGAGAACTTTCCTGGATTGCAAGTATATTTTTTGAATCTCCATAGCATAAGTTGGGCATGATGTTTCCCCACTATACACTTGTTGAGCTTGTCTGTGTCGGGTTCGGATTTGGCTGGGTAGGCATTTGGGGTTGCCTTGGTGGAGCAGAAGGTAACGGTTGTGGTTGGGTAGGTGGTGGAGGTAGAAGAGTGGGAAGAGAGTTGTATTGGGGCCTCCACCCCTGATGAGATGGATTCCACTGAGGTTGCAGCTGAGCATAGGATTGAAATGAATGGGTGGCTACTTGGGCATGATATTGAGATGTGAAGGACCAAGGAGGAGGCATGGACCAGGAAGGATGAGTAGGGGGGCCCCAAGAAGGTATGAAGGTGAATTTCTTGGGGTTGTAGTATGCCTGAAATGTCCCTTGCATCCCTTGCTGGTATGGTCTAGGTCCATGCGGCCTCATTTGGTTTATGTAATAGATCTGTTCAGTGACTCCTTTGGCCCTTTGGTATACAACTTTAAGTCCGGGCAAGAAAGGGAACTTATCTGTGGAATGATCTTCTTCATAGACTGAACAAACCTCTATAGAGTTCAATGGGAATTCATTCCTAGGATTCCTCCTGGTGCATCTAGGGAAAAAATAGCCAAAGCCTTCTCTACTTCGTCTTGTTTTCTTTTGATATGTAAGGTATCCATTTGCATGGCAATAATCTGCAGCATCTCACTCTTGAAGTATTCCAGCATGTTTCCAACTTCACCTTTAATGGATGAATTGGAAGAAGAGGTACTGGTTATGGGTTAACTCCCCCTACCTTTCTTTCTGGCTGCTCTAGAATGGTTTCTAAAAACAGTATTTATGTCCTCATAGGATAGTTGGTAGATGTCTCCCTCGGCCAGTAGATGGAGGGTGTCTAAAAGGTCTTCCTGAATTCCCCTAATCAGGACCAACTTTAGAGTCTCAGGGTCAAGTGTACACCTCGCCCTTTTGTCACTGAGCTGAAACCTCTCTTCATAGTCTTCCAGGGACTCATCACTTCCTATGGTCTTTCGGAAGATTTATTCTTTAGTATATTTTGACCTACAATAGTTTTGATACTTGTTGTAAAAGGCCTGCTGCATCTGAGCCCAAGTTGTGATGCTACTGCCAGGTAATCCCATGAACTAGCGCAGTGCTACATTCTTGAGAGTAGAAGGGAACAATTTCAACTTTTGCTCGTCTTCTACATAGTCATAAGTTCGACAGATGACAACAAACTTGAACAAGAAGGTGTCATGATCTTCTGTAGTAAGACCATGGAAGTGAGGTAGGGTTGAAGGACTTATATTGTTCATTTTGGTGTTCCCATTGGTTTCCTGAATGGGAAGGTACCCTCTATTCTCTCTCCATTTCCCCTAGCATTTCTGTTTTCAGCCATTGTCTCTAGAGGAATGTTTTCTTCTTCTTATTGCCCTATAGGTTCTTCAAATATGTCTGGATGTTCACCTAATGGTTCTTCTTGATTGCAGCCACTGAAGAAGAGAGAAGGTTGGCTGTGTGAAGCAGTGGGGGTGTTGGGAAAATTTTTTCTTAAGTTATCTCTACTCCTACGAGGCATGAAAGGAAATATTTTTGGTTGGTTTTTTTGTTTCTTTTCTCCACACTGAAAGTACCTGCAGAAACTGAAATTGTGATTGAACAAAACAAATTAAAACTAGTTGAAATGAACTTTCTGAATGGAAATTCACAGAATTGAAAAGGAAAGCAAGGATATGCAGAATTGAAAGAAAAGAAATGACTAGTCTACTTTTTCTGAAATAAACTATTAGCAGAATGTTGCAATAGGAAATAGAAGAAAGCAGTAATCACAGAATGCTTTGACGTGTCCCCGTAAACGATGCCAAAAAGTGGTGAGCACTAGTATTGCAACAAGAATGCTGCAACTCCTGGGCTGCCAACTTACTTTTATCAACCCGGTAGTTCGTAACAAACTTGGAAGCATCGGTGCTATATGAACAAGAACTAGTTCTCATTGTAGGTTGTCGCTTGGTCAGTCGGCACGAGATCACTAGGAGCTCAAGCCAACTTCTATAGATTTCAGAAGAAGCTCTATGTGTGATGAAAGGAAAGAAAGATTACTCTATAGATTCTATTCTAACTGCAGAAAGGAGAAAGACTGGAATGTAAAGCAAAACCTAGTAAACCCTAATTAACAAGCTAATTCTACTTTTGCCAAAAACACTATGAAAACCATGAAAGAAATTCCGTTACCTACTCAAGGAAGTAAACAACATCTAACCATGCTATTTCTAGAAGTAAATAAGCAAAAAACATATTTTTGGATTTTTATGTGAATTTAACATGCATCTAATTTATTGTGTGTGAGTGTCGCAACGTATAGGTGATGTTAGAGGGCGGTTTTAGAGCTTGGGAGGATGTAGGATGGTGTGGATGGGTCCTAGGAGGTCTTAAGTGGCCTTCTAGAGTCTTTTCCCACACTTGGCCTTCAAAAGAAATCCTATAGAAAAAACTACAGGAGGACATAGGAAAACTATAGGAGGAAAACAAGGAAACTAGAGGAGGCCTACAGGAGGAGGCCAAGAGAAAATTCCGTTATTTTGAGGGTGTGAGAGTGGGTGGAAAGGGTGGATGAAGGTTGGAATGAGGTGTTAAGGTGCCTAAGGTATACCATGAATCACCAGGAGAGAGAAAGATGATTGTGTTTGCTCAAGGAGAGAGGAAGAAGTTCTATGAAAAATGAAGGAAACTAGGGCAGAATTGAGGTGAGGTTTGGGAGACCTATAGGGCATGGATCAGATGGAGGGTGTGATTGCTGGTAATCTGAACTACTTCTGGAAGAGATATTCTACATAGAAACTGATAGTCAACCAAGAAAATCAAGCAACCAATGAAATGAGTGCATCCTAGGAAAAACAGAGTTTTGCATTAAAATGGCCTACACTATGATGTATAGAAGGAAATGCTGGGAAATGCTATAAGAAAGGAAAGAACGCAAAAGGACTATTGCAAATCAGGAAGTGTACATGATAAATAAGATCTAAAGAAAAGAAAAACTGGACTATCAACCTACTAGAGAGCTGCAAAAACTAGAAGTCCTAGGAATGAGGAAAATCCGTGTTTTTGTGGCAGCAAGAGAGTATTTGCCTCAAATCATGGTCCCAGAGGGAGGAATAGAGGCCAAGGTACTATTGCTAGCCTTTTGAATCTTCTCTGATCACTGCTTAACCTACTACAGAAAGCACAAATGGAAGCAAGCTACTAAATCATCAAAAGCAACCTATTCTTAACCATAAGAGAAATACATCTAACAACAAACTAATCTAAAAACTGAAGTAAAGCATACAAATACAAGTAAAGAGAATATTGGCTGCTTGGATTGGGCCCTAACCCAAGAGCTTCAGCCCTTTGAGGTAACTAAGTGCTAGCTCAAAAAGGATTCCATCTTCATTATCAAAAAATAGCAAGATTACATAAAACTGTCATAAAACAGTAAGCTTGAAATTTGAGCAAAGTTTACACAAGAAAAAAAAAGTCAACCCTAGTGAGGCCCTAGGCCTCTATACTTATACATCTGAAGCTACCAACAGCTTCCTTAAGATCAGGGAGGCTTGGCTCCCAAAACTTGAGATAACTATGAATAATCTTCCACTTGTTCGACTACCTTCTAGTGCATGATTCAGCTGCTTGTACTCTGAGCTGAATGAAGGGGAATTCGAAGTGAGGAGCAATAAATGAGGGGGATTCCCTCCTATAAGTCCTCTCCTCTGTCTACTTCAAGTTATTGCTATAGTTTGACCACTAGATCCTTGACTTTGACCTCGAAATCCATCAATAATCTGCATTAAATACATGTTAGGCCACATGGCCCAATAACTAACTCAACTGACCCTATAAGCATATATATAATAACAAAATCGTACAATAAGATAAGAGAATGGTTGATTTGACTAGGTTAGGAGGTAAAATGAGCCCATATAATTACCCATTTATGAGGCTCATCACACTTGACTACCCTGAGAATAAACAACTAAAACTATCAAAGCTAGCACGGGAGAAGAATCATACACTCCAGGAAGGAACCTACCTTATATATCTTTCCGATAGTTTGATGATGATGGTCAAAAGAAAAGGGAATTCATCCCTTATGCCACAATACCAATAGCCATTGCATCTAGTACTACTGCACAACTTAACTAATCTCCAGCTTGAGCTCCAGTCAAAGAACATTGATGATTTACACAGTGGCGTCCTTATGGTTAAACACGTAACCTCTGAAGAAAAGGAATTGTGCGAAAAGATTTTAGCAAGATTAGAATTGCTAGATCACGAGATAGTTGACATATCAGTTCTTACAATAGCCAATACAAAGCTAGACCAAAGGCTGACAGCTACATCTCAGGGTTTTTCCATAACTACCTCAATCATCAAGAAGTTAGGATCTAAGGTTCAGATCCCTGACTATTCTATTTTGGACAAACCATCAAAGTCGTCTATGTTTACAGATAATCCCAAGAACAAGCTTAGGCACACTTTCACCTTTAGCATAGCTAGTCATAAGCTACCTACGTGGAATTTTGGGATTCAAACAACCGAAAAAGAAGAGATCGAGGTAGCTACTTCGGTCACAACATCCTTCTAGCAACAAGTGGAAGAAAAGGGTCCCGTCCTTTCAAAGGACAAAATAAACCAGTTCCTTGTTTATGTAAAGCAAGAACCAGGTATCCCTTTGTGGATTACCTAAGTTGGCAAAACATGCCATCCCATATCAGTAACAATGACTAGAGTTTCATCTATGAGTGCGACCATCTAAGCTATGCTGCAAGAACCCATGTTTTTTCCAAATTGCTTGTCTAATATTAAAATGGAGAATGCAATGATTCTTCTCAATAGCTGGGCAACGAAAAAAATAGATTGATGACTCTACCCTTTCTCTCTGTATCATTGCACAACTCATTATCAATGGATTTGGTGGCTTAGCACATACATGCTGGCATTACGTCTCCACAGAAGCCCAAGAAGCCATCATGGTCATAATGATCATGTTGCTCAGTTTCTCATTGCTCTACGTGCACAGTTTGTCAGCCTTACAACTGATGAAGATCCAAACCATTACAGTGAATTTTTTATGTCTAACCAGTTAGGCAATCTTGGTCTTATGGAAGACTATTTTTGTCAAATGCAAGATTGTCTCATCAGATCCAATTCATATGCTAATACAACATACCTCAAGGGGTATATCCAGAGTATGCCTGGCATTCTTCCCACCTCTATCAACAAATATTTTGAAGACAAACATCTTTCTCTGTCAGGGATGACCTTAGGAATGGTCCATGGCCACATCAAGAAAGCCATTGAAGAACACTGTTTAGCTAAACATGTTATGAATGGCTTCAATGAGTACAACAAGATATTTTCAAATAATATTTGTAGAATAGTTGGCTAGATGCCCAACTAGGGTAAGAGACCCTTCAATCGTGACCCCGAATGTGCTTGTAAATCCAAAGATCCACACAAGAAGCATTGGTCCTCAGAGAGTAAGTTTTACCCAGAAGCTTACAAGAAGCCATACCAACTTGGAAAGAATCCTTTCTAGAAAAATGACTGTTCCTTCGATATCGAAAGACTTTGACTAAATTAGTCTGATGTTTATTTGCAATAAGGAAGGTCATTGGGCAAACGAATGTCCACAAAAAGCACAGAAGCCAAATCTAGCAGTGCTATTCACAGATATCTTAGAACCTAATATGTGGGATCTATTCTACTGTGATTATGACGAAGACCCTATTGGAGAAATTTATTATCCAAAAGATGATTCCAAGGCAGAAGAAGAAGATGGAAACCACGTTCCCGGTTTTCATGGCATTTTTGATGATGAAGATAGTTTGTAGTCCTAATGCTTTTGTATGTTTTATATTCCTAACAAGCGGCTTGCAGACTTAAGGCAAAAGCTCGAGAAAACAATGCCATGGAAGATAAATCTCTACATGAACATTCATGATGAGATCAAAGGAATCGAGGCCACCATGACCACTTTAAACCATCCTGAACTTCAGTCATCCAACCTGATGACACCAAACAAAAGGAGAAGGAGATGTTGGACACCTAATCCTAAATGGGTTAATGTGGAAGCCGAATGGACAAAGCAGTCCAAGGGACCTTGGGATATGAATCCCAACGGTCACCACATGTACTATAAATATGTATCATTTGTGAATAAAAATCGTACTCACATGATTTATCTTTCTATTTGCTCTCGCTCCCCATGTGTGTTTAACATGGTATCAGAGCCATGATGTGTGGCCTGTTTTCCCTGAGCAACTGGTCTGAGTTGCCTTGAATAGTGCTGACTAGAGCTGGCCTAGTCTTCTGTAACGCTCCATTAATTCTGCCATCCCTGCGCTCTGCTCCATATTCAATTACTTGCTTCATACGCTTCCATATTGCTACCTGCGCCCTGCTCTTCTGAAGCGATGTACTGTCCAGTGCTGCCCTTATTGTTTTGACATAACCCCTCTGCCTTATTCCAGCGCTGCCTCTGCTGCAAACCCACTATTGAAACGTTGAATGATGGCCTGACATCCTGCCATCCATAACCCACGTGTACCAAATCTCTGCGTGAAAGATTGTGAAGGATTGAACGCTGGTCTGGTATATCTCAGTTACGTTATTTTACTCCAGGTTTGCGTTATGGTTCGATTTTGAAACGGCTGGGGCACTCTCCCTTGTGTGACCAGTCAAACTCTGGGCATACTTTGACCAAAACACAGTCATTGGTTTTGGGCGGCTGACATCTCCATAAATAATCGGTGGCTTCACGCAACGAGAACCATAAGATTGTACCCAGCCATTAACTGTGAATGCAAATCACTGAAGCTGTTCCCCAAAATATTCTACCATGTCGTTTCTCTCAGGTTCACCATGCACTAGAACATCGATATCCAGATCTTCCTGCAGTTTAACCACTTTTGCAATTTCCTGCTGAATGGACTGAATGTAATCTGCTTCTGAAATCTTGTTTGATTTGTATTCACAGCGAACTCTGCGAAGTTCTACTGTCTGAGGCAAAGACCTCTTTGTAGACCGGCATAATTGAATCAAGCAGAGAAAGAAGGTTGAATGTTTTAGGAACACCTTTTGCAGGCTTTGATAACAACAAGTATGACACAGGACCTACGATGACAGGAAGCTTAGCATTTCTGCGTGCCATTGAAAAGTAAGTGTCGAATCCAATAAGGACTTTGAATCCTGCAAAGGAAATTGTGGTGGCAGCGGCAGACTGTAAATCTTCTGCCGAACTTTCAGAAGCCCTGGGTGGAGAGTCGAGACAAATTTGAAGCCGACACCCAAAGTTGATTGCTCTTTGGTGGACGAAATTGTTGCTTATATCCCTATTTGAAGCCCCGCAACTCCTGCGAGGAGTGTGAAACCGCGATGTTGTCTTGGAGTTCTCTAGCAGTCTGGTGCAAGACGTGAAGAAGGAAAAACACATCCCAGTGTATATTAACAGTTAATCCTCGAGTGTCGATATCTATACCATATATATTCCCAATTAGTGTGACAAAGTTTTGATATCTGAATTGGATCACAATTCAGTCACCATGCAGATATAAATTTATGACCAGAATTTGTGTTAATTCCCAGAAGCTGAGCTGGGCATTTTCTCTGCTATTGACTGTGAATAAGCAGGCCAGAGCTGAAGGTCTTCCAAATGCATAAGAGTGCAGTATGCCAACAAGTGTTTGACAGAAACTCTCATTGAGTTTTTCTTCAGTCCCAGTCGATAATGACTTCTATTGCTGGCGCAGGAACCATTGTCGAATTAGTGGTGCGGATTTCTGTAGCAGAGTAAGAGGCTTGTCACTCTTGGCATACTTATTAGTCCATTGGTCACACATCTCTAGGATGATGTTATGTCTTTACTACTTTGTAATTTTTAAATATCGGATTGTGTTTGTGCATCATATCATGAACTAGTTGAAAGTTGGGTTTTGGTGCCATCATATGTTTTAAAGAATACACCTACAACAGGCCATGTACCCACTTGTTATGAAAACTGAAACTCAATGAAGCAGTGTAATTCTTGTTTGAATCTTGTGAAAAAAAAATGGATTTTTGAAGCTTGAAATATTTTTCCAAGAAGCTTTTAGCTTTCTGAGGAACTCAAAGTATCATTAAGACGCTGCATTTTTTTTTTCTTCAGAAAATGGATCAAATTGGTGAAGTATTAGAGTTTTTGAAAACTCTAATACAATCTACTTCTAATGACACATTCAAAATCAGCAAAGCCTCTCTCTCGGAAATTCAGACATGTCTACAAAATGCACAGGAAAAGATTGATTTTTTGCAGCTTGAATCACAGCTACAGCAAGAAGAGCTACATCAAAATAGACACCATTCTGAACCTGTTTTTGTTCAGAACATTAAGACAACCACCCATCAGCAGCATGTTAATAATGTTACAGTTCAGTCAGATTTAATACCAAACAAAGCAACAAAGTTACATGCAGATGCAGAAGTTCAGTCTGCACTTCCCAAGCCCATCATCAGACCTTGGGAACAACTTGTCCACAACAAGCACAGAACTGGTCTTGGATATGACAAGGACTTGTCCTTTCATATTCCAGGCTATGCCAAGCCCATTCAGTTTCAGAGTGCTGGATTCATTTATGACAGTTCACCTGCTCCTCATGACAGTTCAGCTTCAGTTGTTCCAGACTCTGCTCCTCTTCCATAGCAACAACAACAACATATCGTGAAATGCCAACACTGTGATCGAGTTGGCCATCTGAAAGATCACTGTTTTGATCTTCATCCATGTAAGCTATGTCATAAAACCATTCATTCTTCACACAGATGCTTCGGAAACAAACGTCCTGCAAGAACAAAGATTCATCTAGGATGGATCGCTTCTTGGCAATGGGCGTCAACGGCCAAGAATATATTCCAAACACATGTCAGAACTTGTTCCAGAGTATTGAACAGTCTTGCAATTGAGTTTTATCCATCTTCTCACCTTGTATCTGACAGGGGGAGAAATGATGGTCATCTACAAGCTTCAAAGCCACATCAAGCGAGCCTGAGCCACAACATGCCACACCAGTTTCAGAGTTGTAGCCAAAGACACAGATGCCCGTGAACATGCCTTCAGTGGGCAATCTGGGACACTTCCTCTAGCATAAGACTTCAACTTCTTGCCAGTTTTGGAAGAGTTCCAGGAACAAAATTGAGAACACTTCCTCTAGCAGAAGATTCCAGCTTCTTGCCAGTTTTGGAAGAGTTCCAGGAATTGCATTAAGCATTCCAGAGTTGTTGTTCATCCTTAAACCATCACAGGTTGAGACTTCCCTTTTCAGGTTGAAGTTTTACCTTTTATGCGGGGTGAGACCTCCCTTTTATGGTTGAAGGTTTCCCTCTTTAAAACAATAGGATCACTTCCTCTAGCAGAAGACTTCAGCTTCTTGCCAGTTTTTGAAGAGTTCCGGGAACTGCACTAAGCGTTCCAGTGTTGGTGGTCATCCTTAAACCACTGCCTTTTTATACCAACATTTCAGAGAGCACATTCAGCCTAGTGCTGCCATGCATATTTGCACATTTTGTATTACAGCTCTTTTCCTGGACTCATACATAACCCTTCGGATTAAGGGGGGAATGTTGGACACACAATCCTAATGGGTTAGTGTTGAAGCCGAACAGACTAAGTAGTCCAAGGGACCTTGGGATGTGAATCCCAACGGTCACCATATTGTACTATAAATGTACAGCTATTGTTAATAAAATTGCAATGCAAGCTTTATCTTTCTATTTGTTTCTCGTTCACCATGTCTGTTTAACAATCACAACACTTTTCACCTTGGCTCCTCTCGCAAAGCATAGAGAGTTTCAGTCAATTATTTGAGCAAGAAGTGGCTCCAATGTCCCATAACTCGGGCTAGTGATGTATGATGTAAATACATGTCTTCGAACTTTTGCTTAATACATAATCCTTTACAGGCAAGCATGTTTCCATGCATGACATATGGATGTTTGTAAGACTATTATGTGAGCATTTATATTTCATGTTTGCTTTCACATGTACTAAGATATTTGAACCTATTTCGGTTGTTTTGGTGCATACCTTGTTGGGAATGTGTTGTAATGGTTGTCATTGTTGTCTCATCCTTATGGAATATTCTGTAGAATATTAGACAAACCTTTCCTTACTCATCGGTTATAATGACCGTCACATCCACTGGGGAATATTCTGTTGCATGGTAGACACATCTTTCCCTGTTCTTTGGTTGTAACGACTGTGGCATCCATTATGGACTATTCCGCTGGATGTTGGACAGGCTTTCCTAGTTCACGTGTGTATCTTCCTGGTTGGTACTACTACCTCTCACTTGGAGGCTCAATTTTCTCACCCCTTTCGTAATAAGAGAACCTAGACACAGTGACGTTGAACACTCACCAGGCACACTCACCTTGCTTTTTGAAGATACCATTGCAACACTCTCATGTTCTAACAGTTAGAGCTAAGGGAAATCTCTAAGTATTTGGAAATCAGGCCATCGTACCGAATGGGACTCCTACACCAAACTGTGTGAGGTCTAATTGGAACGTCATATCGAGGAGATCCCCTAAATGTTGGCATATCCAACACGATCAGTAGTTTCTTTATCTTTATTGCATTACGAAGATCAAATACTTGATTATGGAAGAAGACACACTGAATGATGGATGAGAAAGTGTGCATGTAGTTGTAAGAGCTTCGTACCAATGTCGAGTCTAGAACTATTTCTGGTAATCCCCTTCGAGTGAGGATAAAGAAATTGCATTGGGAAGTAATTATATGGAACTAGATTGTATGGTTACATAATCATAGGTATGATTCCTAATTCATAGTCAAAAGTGGAGCGAGGTTAAGGCTTGCTAACTACTTCTATCTAGAAGGCCCATCTTGTTGACTGAACAAACATGTAAGATGATGAGTAGGCCTAGGTCCATAACTCCAATGGGGAAAAAACTTGAAGAGGGAAGGCCTTGGTTATAATCCATGAAGCCCACAATATGAGATTTGCCCTCTAAAATTATGTCATCGTAGATGTTCATGTCAGGACTGATAACATATAAATTATTAAATTAACTTAATAATCCCATGCCCACACTTATAAGCCACAACTTCTGCATATGGCATTTGTTTGATGTTGGATATGCATAAATGAATTTTATTTGATGAATTGAAGATATGTGTCAGTGAAAATGAGCTAGTTCGGAGAGCACTTGTTTATGGCTAAGGGATTGCTGATCAAATCTACCTCCCAGGGTTGTTATTAATAATTTTTGGAGGGAGCAGTGAACTAATGGTTGTGGAAACTTCATACATGAAAATTATTATTATCATATATAAAATCTATGAACATTGTGTGAATTGTATAAATAGTAACAAATTATTTTCAACTTGGTGAAAATTATAAAAAAGAGCCCACCAGCAACATCAAAGAGATCTCGCGTATTGGATGGTACTTGACGTTCACTCATGTTAACGAACTGAACATAGTAAAATCTTTTATATTAAAAAATAAATAGTGAGAAGGCATAAAAAAGTAAACAATTCTTCCTATGAAGTATGCTTTTGGTTTGCCAATTATGAAAACACAAATAAAAGCTTCGTTGGAAAGGTAGAGGAGGAAAGGCGCAAAATTTAACACACACAATAACATGAGTTGCAGATTTTCAATTCATTGCACAAATATGATAATTACAATGAACCCAATGAGGGGAATTTAAATTTTTGTCTAGTGACTCACCCAAAATAATTTCACATGCACACACACTCTAAATTCGACATTTCCCAAAATATAACTTAACTTGAACTCTGGAATTGACTCAGTTAATGTCTCTCCAAATTTATCCAAATCTTGCATGCGGGAGAAATTATGATTTCCAACACTAACTCTTAATTACACATGTATGACTCAATTATGCCTGCTAGGCTTACAATAGAAATTGACACAATCATCACTCAAACATGTCTGTTGGTTTGTCTTAGGTAGGCTTACAATGGCTCAAAATTTTACAATTTTGCATTTTCTTTTTCTCTTCTTTGAAATTCTATATCCTTGAAATTACTTTATTCTCTATTGTGCGTTCTTACTGTAGGCTCCATATTTCTTTACTTGTTGCTACAATGTTTCTTTGAATTGTCTTGAATTTTTGTTGAAAAGTAATATAATCATGTCTTTTACACCTTCCTCTTCAAATATTCGTTCAACCATGGACTTTTGATGTTGGGTTGTGTTATATTCTTTCCACGACTAGCCGACGTAGTTAACCGGGGGGGTTAGAGTAGGGGCGGTAGCCCCTCCTGTCCGGGGAGTTTGAGGGGCGCAAGTAGCCCCCCTCTACGGGGTTCAGGGCATCGCCTCGAGAAACTCTTTTTTGGACCCTATATTAGGTTGGACGGACCAACCCATGGTTTTGTGCATGATTTTCACACATGGTTTTGATCGTGATGGTTTTCGGTCCATGGTTTTGTACGCGATGGTTTTTCGATGCATGGAATTGGATGCTTCGAAATGTATAAATATGTATTGTAACATTGAAAGGAATATAATGAAAAATCAAGCTAGTAGTCCTGGTTTTGGGATCCAGGGTAAAATCTCCGTGTATATGTGTTTTATATGTTATTCTTTCACTATTGTTTATTTTATGTGTTTTAGAATTTGTATGCAGGTAATTTCTATACAAGGTTAAAACCTACATTTGGTATCGGAGTTGTTTTGGCTTCAAGGGGACGTCGTTATTGCTGAGGGGTTTCGCTCTGGCCTGTGGTAGACCTTGTTCAGTAGGAGATTTGTAGGTTCAATTCTGGTGGTGAAAGAAGATGGCGAGAAGTGCAAAGATAGAGATCGAGAAATTTAATGGTCAGAGTTTTGAGTTATGGAAACTCAAGATGGAGGACCTGTTGGTGGATAAAGATCAGTGGATCATGGTAGATTTGGGTAATAAACCAACAGGAGTGTTTGATGAAGAATGGAAGAACATGGATCGAAAGGAAAAGAACACAATACAATTATGTGTCTCAAATTTAGTATTGTTGAATGTATTAGGGGAAGCTACGACAAAGGATTTGTGGGACAAGTTAGGGACATTGTAGCAATCTAAGTCTCTGGTGAATAAAAAAGCTATATAACCCGAGAATGAAAGATGGAGACTCAGTGACAGAGCATCTAAATGCATTTAATATTGTGGTAGGTCAATTATTGTCTGTTGATATTAAAATTTCAGATGAAGATAAGTGCATTATTTTGTTGTGTTCTCTACTAGATTCATGGAATAGTCTGGTTATTGCAATAGGTAGCAATGCAACTGCCTTGTTGTTTGATGAAATAGTCTCATCCATGCTGATGGAGGAGATGAGACGGAAAAATATGGAGAGCCAAAATGGTGATGCCTTGTCTATACGAGGACCATCCCAAAACAGAAACAAAACTAAGTCATCGAGTGGGAGATCTAAATCTTAAGGGTGACCTAAATCTCCAGGAAAACCTGTAAAGGTGGTTTGCTGGAAATGTAGAAAAGAAGGGCACTACAAAAGGGACTATAAATCTAAAGCTCCTGGCAAAGGAAAGAGATTTGATTATGCTCCTTCTGCAGAGGCGAAAACCACTTCAAATGAAGGTGGGGATGTGTACTTAGCTTATTCAAGTACACATGTAGATCATGAGACATGGTTCATTGACTCAGGTGCATCCTTTCACTTCACTCCCCATAGAGAGTGGTTCTGCGAGTATGAGAAATACGATGGTGGTGATGTCTTATTAGGGGATGATAGGAAGGCTAGAATCATTGGTCGTAGAAAAGTAAAGTTGAAGTTGTAAGGTGGAAGGGTTAGAACACTTTCGGTTTTTATACATATTCCTGTATTGGCCAAAAATCTGAGTTATGTAAGCAAGTTGTATGATGCAAGTGTAAAAACATTGTTCGAGAAGGATACCTTCAAGATGATGAGGGGAACACTGGTATTGATGCGGGGAGTTCGGATTGGAACAATGTACGAGCTGCAAGGTAGCACTTTTGTTGATGGGTGCGACAGTTCTGTGGTTCCCGAAAGTGGAGAAGAAAATCTAGTGGTCTCTAGAGAGAATACCATGTTGTGGCATCAAAGGCTTGGACATATTGGAGAGAAGAGCCTTCAAACACTTCATGGTAAAGGTATGGTAGAAGGTATGAGTAATATCTCTCTTGATTTTGATTTCTGTGAAAATTGTGTATATGGGAAGCAAAATCGGGTGAGTTTCCCCTCTAGTGGTAAGAGGCCGAAATAGATATTAAAGCTTGTGCACAGTGATGTGTTTGGACCTGTGAAGGTTCCATCACTAGGTAATTCTGTGTATTATATATCATTTATAGATGACTTCTCAAGGAATACATGGATATATTTCCTTAAAATAAATCTAAAGCCTTTGACAAAATTAAAGAATTTAAGGCTTTGGTGGAAAACCAGACAAAGAAGAAGATAAAGGTGTTGAGGACAAATAACGGTGGAGAGTTTTGCAGTAAGGAATTTGAAGAATTCTATAAGGAGTGTGATATAGCACGACAGAAGACTACTCCATAAACACATGACCAAAATAGAGTTGCAAAAATAATGAACAAAACGTTGATGGAAAGGGCAAGAAGCATTCTCAGTGGTGCCAGGTTATGACAGGAATTCTAGGCAGAGGCAATGGAGACAACATGTTACCTGGTCAACAGATCACCTTCATTAAAATTGGAGGATAAGACTCCACAAGAGGTATGGACTAGTACGAAACCCTCTCTTTCACATCCAAGGATATTTGGATGTGATATGTACATGTTCCAAAGGATAAAAGAACCAAGTTAGATAGTAAATCTGAAACATGAATCTTTATTGGGTATAAGGATGATTTAAAGGGTTATAAGCTTTGGAACCCAGTAACAAGGAAGGTTTTGTACAGCCGATATGTAGTGTTCAGAGAGGCAAAAGATGTTATTAAACATGAAGTATAACCAAAGGGACATGAGAAAATAGAGTTTGATCTTAAGGAGGAAGAACCAGACTCTATAGTAGAGGAGGAATCAGAAGATGAAGAGCCACAAACTCCGGGTGTGAGAAGATCAGTTTGAGAAGGAAGGTAGCCAGAAAGGTATATTCCATCTACTTTCTATTCAAATTTTGCTTTATCTATTACTGATGATGATCTCATAACTGTGAAGGAAGTAGTAGATTCAGAGGATGGAAAACTCTTGAAAGAGGCCATGGTTGATGAAATGACATCTTTTCACAAAAATGATGCATGGGATCTGGTGGAGTTGCTGGCTAGAAGGAAACCCATTGGCAGAAAATGGGTATTCAAGAAGAATACGAAGGCAGAAGGAAAGGTGGAGAAATGCAAAGCTTGGTTAGTATCAAAAGGTTATTCCTAGGTGCCGAGAATTGATTTTAGTGATATTTTTTCTCTTGTTGCCAAGATAGCTTCTATTAGATTACTTTTATCTATTATTGTTGCTTTTGATTTTGAGGTAGAACAGATGGATGTGAAGACAACATTTCTTCACAGGGATCTGGAAGAGGAGATCTACATGAAGCAACTTGAAGGATTTATAGTGAAGGGTAAGAAAGAACATGTATGCAAGTGTTGAAGCCCCAAAAATTGGGTCGACAACAAGGGGAATACCCACCCGGTCCGGACCTTGGTTGGTAGCTCCTTATCCGTTTGGTATAGCGGGTCCCAGTGGGGATAATGGGATCAGTTTCCCAATCTAAGGGTGTGTGTGTGTGTGTAGAGTTTGGATGATGCTGATCTAAGAGTAATTAAAGCTAATTTAATTCAAATTCTTAAACTAACTCTATGCTATTGTAATCTAATGAGAAACAACACATCTAATCTACGCTAACCCGGGGTGTATTTCTTCTATTATGTGATCTAAAGAGATTTCAAACAATCACTGGTAATAAAGATCATTCAGCTATTATAAGAATAGAAATCAATTAAGATAAACCACTTTGCATAAGAAGTTAGGCAAAATAGTTGTGAATAGCATATCGCATAATAAGTTATTCATATATCAGACATAAATAAATGGCTCCACCGTACAGAAGTGCCAAATGGTAACTCATACATGCATGCAATAACATATAAACAACTGAAATACTGTATATCACTTTAAGAATATAAGCAAAAATGGCCAAGAGATAAAAGTACCATTTATGGCTAATCCTACTCATAAGCTTCAAGCAAAAACAATTTATCTCTACTTGTTCTAACATCTACTAAGAGTACAAAAGTGCAACATCATTAGCAGACATCGAATGCAAACATTAATAAATCTCGATCCATTCATTCATCAAAACCTCCTCTGAGGGTGCAGAAGTGCATGTTCCGAGGACAAGTTTTTGACAAATTTCTGGACCCTTCTCTAAATGCATGAGAAGGGTTAAAATACTACTTCCTAATTCTAATAATAGTTTCTTTACAAAATTTAGGATGCGGTTTTCAAATGACCGTCCTTTTTATAATCTAATAAAAAGAAAAAACAAATTTCTAAAATAAGGCTACTTCTGAACTTGGTCCTTAAAACTGCAAGTGTTCATCATGGGCTTGAGAAGAGTCAGCTGGCCAAATTCTGCACTGAGCTGGCCTGCGAAAACAGAATCTATGAGAGTTGGCACTACTTTTTCGGCTGCGTTTAGGATGCATTTCACAGTCATCCATTGACTATGTGGCTTGAACAAGTATGCCCAGTAACACTCCTAATTTAACCTGTTCAATTCCTGGATCACTCTTCCCTTTTCCTGCGCCTTCTTCTTCCATTCTGCTTCCAGTCGTAGTTTATTTGGTAGGTACCCTAGGGTGGTCTCTTCGATTAAGTTGGCTCTGTGTAAATTCTCATTTACACAGTCGATAAGAATGTTTGCCTGCGTGGCCGCTATCTTCGCTGCTTGTTCCGCCTGCCTGATTTGATTGTCCCATTTATTAAAGAGCAATTCTTTATGATTCTCATTAATTCTGGGTGCACTTGCTCTTTTCCCTTCCTCTTCATCCTGCCAAGCTAAGTATTCTGTCACTCGTCTGTCACTCTGATCATAGTCACTTTGCAAGTCCGCCACTTGCTTGGTGATTTTACCGCTCAGCTCGCAATAGTGACGCCACTGTGATATCTTACGTCCCAACTCTTCCTGTTGCTACAGAGGTTGCTCATTTAAGTCAATAGATTCTGAAACAAATTCGGCAAGCTTAGGCTCGTCTTCATGCATTTCTTGTAAAATCAGCAACTGCTTTTCTTTCTCGTCTAGACTTCTTTGATAGCTTATCTGGATCTTCTGAAAGTCTTCCTGTAACTTCTCGAGCTGTTTGGACGCTTAAATACTAGCATTGGCTTGTTGTAACTGTCATTGCAGTAGCTGTATTTGATTTTCTTGTTCTTTCAACAGTTGTTGAACTTCCGATGCCTTTTTAATAGTTGTAGAAGTATATGCTCCTACGATCTGAGACAACTTAGTGAGATTTTTTGTCGGGTTATTGTTGGGGTCTTTCCATAAGACATCCAAATGTTCAGCATCTTGTGACAGTGTATTTTCTAGTTTTCTTTTCTTCCTTTGTCTCCTTACAACTACTTTATGTTGGGGACTATAAAATACATCCAGTGGGGGAATTTCTTCTACATTAAGTAGAAGCTCAGAAGGTGGAGCGATATGACTCTGCTCCGTTTCTGTGACACTGTTGATTATTGTCGAAACCACTTCTTGCGTTACCTGTGTATTGTTCATAGGTGTTCTTGGGGCTTTCCCGTCAAGGTTGATCAGCTCGTTGAAGGTTTACCGTTCTTTGTCTAGTCTTGTTGTGACGAGTGGTGCTTTAATGACGGGAGGAGGGACATCTCTTGGCGGCGAGGCGATAACTTGCTGTCGCAACATCTTGACCGAGCTGTATCTTTAGCTGTTTCTTCACTTTTTTCTTGGTCGCTTCCAGACCTTTTAGAATGTTCAGGCACTCCTTGGGCAGTGTTGGATTTGGATCTGGAAGTGCTAGAGTTTCCATTGAGGCTGACGCTGGGAGTTGGTTCTCTGGCAGGAAGTCGCAGCTTCTCTAGAGGAACATTGGCCAGCCTTCTTTCCCTGTATAACATGAATCTTTGGAGGTCATCTGGAGACAACTCTGACCGAGCTTCCCGCAAAATTTCCTGGAGTGAGCTTCTACTTTGAAACAAATCCTCAAACAAATATTTCTTTCCAACGAATACTTTTATTTTGACGTTCGTTGTAAAATCTTGGGCAACATTATTTGGGTCAAATGGATGAGCTGGGAATTTAAATGATTGTAGACACGTCACATTCTCCACTTCAGTGAAAGTGTGTCCTACATCAAATAATGAGAAGGCCCCACAAGCTATAGGAAACTGAGGCCATATGGCCTTCTTTTTGTCTTTTAGGTCTTTGGTTAGGTCACCTTCTGAGTAGGTCTGATAGGCAATTTCCCGAGCCAAACGTTTATCAGGGTTATATAGAGGTAGGACATGTGGAGGTACAGTGCTCCCAAACACTCTAATGTAGGTAAACCATTCTTCCCCAAACCATCTTGCGATGGGGATGATGTCTATCTGCGCCTCGGGTGAGCACCTTGGGGGTTCTTCATCATACATCATTCTATATAGGGGTAAGATAAGCCCATGACAAATCTGATAGAAGTGTGGGACGAACTGGGAATCCCATAACATTTTATGATAAACATGAATAGGTAATGGGTCCTCGGTAGTCCATTTCCAACCCGTAGTGGGGAATTTAGACACATAACAAATAGAATCCATAATATACGCAGAGAGGTAAAAAGGAGGATAGACCCTTTGAGACAAGGATCTTTTAGACCGGTAATTCATAACAGCTGTGTATAGATTGTCAGAAAATATCTTGGCCAAATCCATAATATCGGCGTTTGTGGCAGCGTCTATTAGTGGTAGCCATTCAGACGAAAATTTATTGATATCCGGCATCCCAAATAATCTTCAAAGCATGGCCGCAGCAAAACAATACGGAGAGGTGAGGGAACCAGTGTTGTACATACCATTTTTGTCCTTTTTGAGCGGCTCCTCTTTTTTGGACCAATCTTTAGTGGTCTCTGCTAGGTTTGAGTTCTCTGCCACAAATTTCTTGACAAATTGTGCATTGTAAGTCGTCTGCGGCTCAAGAAGATGATACATAAGCTTTAAATCTTGCGCGGCGAATGATCCTATCAGCCCATGTCCTTGAACATTGAATCGTCTGTTGTTCAACTCTGCATTGTCAAGTATCCACTTGACCATATCTGTATATGGTAAAATTTTGGGCCTTGCTGCTATCTGGTGAAGAAATGAACATGCCAGCTCCTCTAAGGATGCGTCGGAAGAGCGTTGTGAGCCCACGACAGTATCAACCTTCATTACTCTAGGATTTTCTTCCTCCAGTAGCCTGTACATGCTTTCCCATGTCGAAATCCCTATGTCTCTGTTGCAGGCAGTGTCTGTATACAAGGGTGCCATCTCCTTCGTCTTTTCCTTCGCCTCAGAGCCTTGAGCTTTATTTTTCTTTCCCATTTTCTCCTGCGTTTGGCTTTGAATCGTGTCAGCTCTTTGTTCCTACAGATTACGAGTGAAGTATAAATGACTAATTAAGAAAGGTGATGGGAGAGTTTTAAATGCAACAGATATATCAAATATGCCACTTCACGTGAAGTAATTCTTTACAAAATCACGCATCTTTATTTCATTTAATAACTGACAACTAATCCATTTACTATCATTAAAAGCGCATGATCTTGAGTCAGATTATGGTAAGTGGCTTTTCTTTGAATGGCATGCCCGAAGGATTCGTGATCAAGTGATTTATGATTTGCTTACGTAACATCGCAGATTGCGCCATCGCAGATCATGCCATCGCAGACCGCGCCATCGCAAATCGCGCCATCACAAATCGCAAGATCAAAGATTGCACCATCGCAGCGATCGTAACATCGCAGGTCGCAGAAGTTTGATGTTTGCCCAATCTTGCCAGTTCATTTCTGCGATATGCGATCTTGCCATCGGTGTTATGGAAGATCGTTAAATCTTGAAGTTTTTCCTTATGAATATTACTTAATTGCGATGCGATGTTATGCTTAACACGAGGGTCTTACGCATACTGATATTATAGAGGAATGGAGGCATTTCCTATCTTTTTTGCAACGCAGTTTTAAAGATATTTCCCTTATCGTAAACTTAGGTTAAAAATATTCAAAATACGTTTCTAAGCTTATGATGGTAACCTTATTTTGAAGAAAGGAAAAAATTGTTTTTTCTTAAAAATTTAACTAAGGGTCCCCATTAATTTAGTATTTTGGATGACACTTAAATGAACAAGGGAGGGTTGTTGCTGGCCACAACAGTACTGTAGTCACAACTTGTTTAGCTTATAGGAATTGAACCTATTGAATACAGTAGTATCCATCTAATCAACCAACTTGGTCATAGCTCTAATTACATGTTACGCCTAAAACATGTTGATTTTGTATGTTGAATATGGATATGCTTACCTTATGAACTATGATGAAACGATACAAGCTCTGATCATAGCCTAAGCTGAGTAACTGTTTAGTGATACTAATGAAGCTTGAGACTAGTGATAAGGAACATGTATTACTAAGGGACTATGTTTCTTACATGTTATGATAGTGTTAATTAGGGATATACCTATACAGATTACTTATAAGTTAGAACAGGTATACTAGTATGATTACGGTTAGAGTACTCGAATTGATGAAACTCGTTTATCTTACTCAATACGTGATGTAGTATGAAGCTAAGTTGTATAAGCTATATAACATAATACATTGAACAAAGGTATGTATCATATTCAATGGATCTCATTCATCTTATCACTAGTAAGCTCTATACAATAAAAATCTCGTATTAGTATCTAAGCATGGTTTTAGTTCACCCTTATCTTTGAGTGAGCTAGAACAAAGCTCTGTATAATTACATATGTTATATCTATATTAAAGTTGAGTCCAGTCTACTAGGGAGATAACCAACCTGTGATACACGTACTTTATCATATCTATACATGTATTTTTTAGGTTAGTACTGATAGGTCAGCCTTTAGATGATGTTACTTATAAAATATCTATGCTATTACTTATGCCGAGTGTAATGAGAATGAGACAAGCAAGTGATTAGGTAAACAAGCATGGTTAGAAAGAGTCATGTGTAACTACTGTGTTCTAATTCCATAGCTTGTCATAAGCTTAGATAAGGTACAAAGGTGACAAGCTAATCAATATACAACATGCTATCCCGGGGTTCTGGCTCTTAGTCATTCCTATTATATAAATACCTTTTTTCTTATTGGTATATAGAGTATCGTTCTATCCATAATCAATACATATGGATAGACTGTAATCATTGTATACACATATCGTAATGTAACAAAAGCTTTGTTTCCTCATTACTTTGATTTCCATGGTTCTACTTACGGCACTGATTCAACCATTAGTAATGATTACACTCTACTCTATAGGGTAAGTTGATATTGAATAGACCTGCTTATTACCTGTATTCCCTAATATTTAACAGGTATAAGGAGAATGACGTAATTCATACATGTTTATATACCTCATTGGTTTAGCTGTATAAAGCTGTTGAAAGTAAGAGTTACAATTGGAACTAGTGGACTCTTCAAGGAATCTGTGATAGATAGATTTACAAGGGTTTAAAGCAAAAACACTTAGGCTATGTATCGAAACCCCCGATCCATTGTAAGGCTATTAATACATGCAAAAAACAAAATTTCAAATGAATCTAAGCCACATCAACAAGAAACAAAATCAGAAACACAAAACAATTTCATCTCCATTACAAAACCAAAATCCCACTTCACCACTGAACCCTTAATGGGATAGACAGAGTATCAAGCCATCCCCAAGGGTTCCAATATCGTTCTGGTCTCCCCCACCTCTACAGAGAACTTGTAGTACTGAGACATTTTTGGCAATGCCAAACAACAAAAAAAATGGAAAATGATATTTGAAACAACTATCATAGAATCCTACTTGAATCCATATTAAAGTTTCTAAACTGATGAACAAGCAGGTAATTAAGAGACTACGAAGTAATTTGTAATGAGAGACTACGAAGTAATGCAATTCGATTTCCTGTAACATAAGTATTGCAATTCAATTTCCTGTAACATACATGTTGATAATTTCCTATAATAAAGTAAAAGTATTTTTGCAGAAGTAATAAAGCATAATCTACAAATATTCTAATGTCTAAATGCATGCAATAATTTTACAGGTTCTTGCATCTATGGCAAAAGGATGTTACTATGCTCATACAAGGAGAAGTGGCAGGAGAGTGACAAGGGGTGCGTAGCTGTGATGCACATCGTCTGATGATGACAGGCTAGCAGATGTCAATGCCAACAATGCACCAGGGAACATTGTTGAGGATGACCATGTGAGAGGAGTTCATGTTAACACACCATCAGCCACTGAACCACCATCAACAACAATCCAAGGGGAAAGCTCAACTAAAAATATCAGTGCTATAAGAGGCTGGAAAAAATAACAAATGTTAGTTTCAATTGACGACATAGAGTTTCATGGATACTCAGTTCAGGCATCTGCAAAAAGACATGGTATTCCTCCCTCATCAGTACATTATTGGATAAATGGACTGACTCATACAAAACATAGAGGGCCTCTTACATTTATGACTGAGGAGGAGGAGGCTGAGGTGGTTGAGTGGTGTAAAGAGATGGCCCAACTGGGACATGGGCTAGAGTTGATACAACTCAAATCAACAGTTGCTCAAATCTATCAAGGGAGGTCAAACCCATTCAAAGATGGGTTTCCTGGTAAATCATGGTGGTTTGGGTTTAAAAAAAGGCATCAAGAACTTGTATTTCGTACTGCTGAGGGCCTTGACAGAGACAGAGCATTAAATTTGAACCCTGCAATTGTGCAAAAGTTCTATGATACACTTTCTAGTGCTTGCGGTAAACATTCTTATGGAGTAGACCATATATGGAACTGTGATGAAACAGGTTTACAAGCAGGGAGGAATTGTGGCATGTGGGTAATTTCCAAGAGAGGGAGCTGAAATGTGCCAAATATTTTTCCCAAGAGTAGGGAGTGGATAACTATTTTATGTTGTGTCAATGCAATTGGTACTTCAATCCTAGAATTTTATCTATTCAAAGGTAAAATTCAACTGAAAAACTATATACAGAACTGTGAACCAGGTGCATGCATGGTTGCACATCCCCATGCATGGATGACTAAATAACTATTTCTAAGTTGGCTTTTTCACTTTGCTGCATTGGTACCAGGTGGCATCTTGCGTAATAACAAACACCTTTCGATATTAGATGGCCATGGGAGCCACATGGTTGTACAAATAAATGAGGAAGCAAACAATTTAGGCATCAACCTGTTGACATTTCCAGCTCATACCACTCATAGATTGCAACCCCTTGATGTTAGTGTGTTTGGCCCTTTCAAGAACTATTTCAGGTCAGAGCGTGCTGCATGGATGGAAAAGAATCCAGGGGTTCAGGTGAAAAGTTTTGAGCTAGCAGAGCTTGCAAGTAAAGCTTTTAAAAGGGCTTTAACACTGTCAAATATCAAGGCTAGCTTTAGAAGGACAGGAATCTGACCACTGAACTATGATGCTCTTATGCATGATACTGGTTGTAGCCAAGCGTTTCATGTCGATGGTCAGGAAGAAGGAATTCCCAAACAAGTGTTGAAGTGCAAGAAGTAGATGACCAAGATGATGTTGTTGCAGCTGGTAATATGATTTCCTTGTCTCAAGAACACTTATATGCTAAAGATGATGAAACTGTATGTGAAACACAATATAAAAATGAACAAATTCGTAGTAACATGGAGATCGTTCCACCAACTCAAGAACATGACATTCCTGTTGCTGATATTGTTAATGATATTGTTGAACATGCAGTTGACAATGACCAATTGGCATTGCCAAGCCAAGTAACCCCACCTTCATGGATAGCTGAAGCAATGATCAATATGAATGCACATAGTGTCTCAGCAACCAATGAAGAAAGTATGAACATGCCCTCACAACTAGCAGAATTGAACAGTGAAATTGTTCAACTTTTTGCGGACAGTAGATCAATGGAAGAAGATGAAGGACATAATGAGGCATCAAATGAAGATAATGGTATAGTTCAATCAGTTCCAGCAGATACTGAAAGGGAAGTACCAAGCAATGACATGCAGGTGGGAGGGGTTGACAAGACACTTGGACGGTTCCTAAAGCTACCAGTACAGAAAGTATCAATGAAAAAAAATCGAGGTGCACCTGGTAGTCTTCGTCTGGGCCGAAGCTCACAGTTACTCACCTCGGAGGACTATATAAACCTGTTAGTTGAGTCTAAAAAAAAGAAATTTGAAATGCAATAATTAAAATAGAAAAAGAAAGATCTAGTCAAGGAGAAGAAGGCAGCAAGGACTGTTGCAGCACAACATCAAGCAGATGAAAGGATTGAAAGAGATAAATCAACGCAAGTTAATGACCAGCAAAAGCAAATGGCAAGACAGGAAAATGAAAAATGAAAGGCACAACAAATGCTTGAAAAGGAAGAAGGGATGATCAGTATGGTTGACAATGATAAAAGAATAGCTAATGAAACCAGGATTATTTCAAACTCATTGGACTCCATTGCAGATAATACACCATTATTCCAAGATCTAATAAACATTCAAGTGACTCACTACCAAATTGAGGGTTTACCCACATGCCTTATTCCTACCAGAGTTGGTGCCAATTCTATGTATGCTCGTTACACACCTCCACTTAATGTAGGGGTCAATAGTGCAAATGTGAGGTATGGATACTCAATACCTCCATGGTTGGAAGCTGCAAATTGGAGTCAATCATATGGCAGCAATCAACCATTTCCTAACCAACCCTTGACAGGTAGGCCAACCTACCTAGCTCAATAAGGTAACTCAGGGAATTTTTGCACTCAAGATTCTCAGGGCCATAAAGAATAGGGGTGTCATATGTTTTTGGTTGTAACCACATTATGATGTGGATTTTGGATGGATTGTGTCTTTTTCTTGTCACAGAAACATTTTGGCTTACAACCTAGGTTGTTTTATTGCTTTGAAACGCTAACAACATTATGATTCTATGCATTCACTACATTGAAAAGCCAACAACAGCTTGGTTGGTTGTAAAGCAGTTTTATTTGTGAGCTTAGATACTTATTCTCCTTTTGAAATTGTTATGTCAATTCATATTATGTCTTGGGGCATATTTTTCCACTGCAAAGATGAACAATATTTCACAAAATAAATCAATTAATACTTCACCATTAGCTTCAAAATGATGCTCCCAAGACTGGTAAGTGATTTCTTATGGATATTAAACCTTAGCAAATTGATTTCTTCTTATTGAAACAAGTACACCAGATCTCAAAAAGCATATTTCAGATATCAGAAAACATATACCAGACCTTAGAAATGCACTTGGAAAGTCACCAACAGAAAAACATATGACTTTATTAGCCTCTTATGCTCAATGTGCACTGGTCTTGGGCTTATTATTATTTTCTTATGGTATTTATTAAGTCATAGTAGCAATATGCTTCAGATCTAATTATTCAATGCAGTCAACAAGGATCATAGAAAGCAGGCCACTGTAAGTAGTTTTTCAACTTTGAAATAATAACCTAGATCTAAGTAAGCTTACCTACAACATCTAGAGCTAAGAGAATGAGAGGGAGGATATGTCGTTGTGATCCTTCATACACCTGTATAGTGGCATGGTCCATTGCAACAACATGAAGGGAAACTCAGAAGGAAGCTAGGAGTGACGATGCCTGAGAGTAGGATGATGCCTGAAGTGCTTCGGATCTAGCAGTTCTTTTAGATGATGAGGAAGTAATCGTCAAAAAGAAGAAACCATCCAGTTAGGTTCCATGTCTCATATCCTACTAGGTCCCTTACTATAATTTGACCTCTGCCCCGACAATAGACAGACTAAAGAGGACAAATACCTACTGAACTGCTTGGGATCTATCAATTTTTTCAAATGATGAAGAAAGCTAAAGCAATCATCCACATCCACATAATCTCAAAATCATTAATCAACATGATTACTAAGTTCATTCACATCCACAAGCCTATCTCCAAGACGATGGTGTGGGAGGAAAAGTAAATGTTAACAACCCTCAACTGAAAGTAGCTAATTTAGAAACTAAAAGCCATGCACAAAAGTCACCTTTATGTTAATTTTAGATCTGACTTCTATATGATTGCTTCTCTACTTTAATAATGCAACAATTTTGGAATGATGATAAGTATAGGAACGATATATTATGCAAGAGTTAATATTCCCGAAGAGTAGCTAGAACATGTTGTGTTATATGAAAAATACAAATCAGAATGTCAATGTAATTTTTTGCAATGAGATGATATGAAAACATGCAACTCTCAAATAAGAAAGACAAAAAGAGAAACCAATGAAGTGTGCCACCCAATAGATGCAAACATAATAGTTAGACTTGAAACCAATTGCTCAAAAAATACACCAACCTCTAAAATATTTAAGAAAGATGATATCAGTCCACAAAAGATGCTACAATGATAACTTAGATACTTATTCCCCTTTTGAAATTTTTATGTCAATTCATATTATGTCTTGGGGCATCTTTTTCCACTGCAAAGATGAACAATATTTCACAAAATAGATCACTTAATACTTCACCATTAGCTTAAAAATGATGCTACAAAGACTGATAAGTGATTTCTTATGGATATTAAATCTTAGCAAATTGATTTCTTCTTACTGAAACAAGTACACCAGATCTCGAAAAGCATATTTCAGATATCAGAAAACATATACCAGACCTTAGAAAAGCACTTGGAAAGTCACCAATAGAAAATCATATTACTTTATTAGCCTCTTATGGTCAATGTGCAATGGTATTGGGATTATTATTATTGTCTTATGGTATTTATTAAGTCAAAGTAGCAATATGCTTCAGATCTAATTATTCATTGCAGTCAACAAGGATCATAGAAAGCAAGCCACTGTAAGCAATTTTTTAACTTTGAAAGAATAACCTAGATCTAAGTAAGCTTACCTACAAGCACATCCTTCTGTAAAATATCTTAACTCACAAACACGTCCATCTTCTATTGAATACAGAAAGAAGTTAATACACAACAATAGCTCAAAACAAAAATTGAACTAAACTTAAAGCCTACACAACATATGTACTCCACAAAGATCATAAAGAGTTACAATTGGAACTAGTGGACTCTTTGAAGTCATTTTCTTCATTTTTGAAGTAATTATTATTTAAATTCACTGAATAAAACCTGAAACATTGAGATAATAAGACATAGAGCTGCAAATAAATTCTCAACCATAAATAAGTAAATAAATCCAACAAATCTGATTTTAATATAATGAAATATGTAGTCATATATAGTTCTAAAATAATTGAGCTAAGGATTGTTCCAAGGAAACGAACAAAAAGCATGCGATAGACAAAATTGAATGGCATATGCAGACATGGGAGATAGTCTTTAGGAACCTAACCCAAGCTACCGCAAGCACTAATAAATTATATGGAATGGTAGAGAAGCTCAAAAGGCAGTTGAAACAATAAAAGATAAGTCAATAGGGCTAGATTTGTCAAATTACATGAGTTCAAACATAAAATAATCTCTTTGGGCACATCTAAACACAAAATCCAAAGCACTTAAATTGAAGGATGTGAAGACCAAGATTTTCATTCATGCAATCGCTTATTCAAATCCAGTATTACCATCCTCTTGCCTATCCCATGTTTTGGAAACTCTTTGATGATGATAAAGAGTGTAAGCTTGTTACTATTGCAAACCTATCATGGAGGAATTTGGTTGCACAAGAAAATTCCCATAAATGCAAAGGATATCCAAGGAGGAATAGGATGTCATTAAAACATTCTATGTTCACGCTCCAATATTGAAAGGCAGCGTATAATCTGGCAGGGACCTGAAGCCTCACAATCTCCTGGTGGATAAGCGAAGCCCCGCATCACCCAGCAGCACAAGTGTGTCCTGCTGACGCCTCAAATCAAGCTTTTCTTGCGACATGCTATGTTTTCTCGCCCATTTCTAGTAGGTTGATGGGTCGCACACCCGGCACACATGTTTTTTTTCCTAGCCTTGTGTGTTAGTAACTATAGGTGACCTAACGGCCACCACCCGATTGGACGTAGCAATAGTCACAGGATTTGTATGGGCTACTGGGTTAGACTGTATCAAATCAATGAACATAGTACATGAAACCTTTATATGGTAAACGTGTTAGGTATGTTATGAGATTACACTAGGCTAATACAAGTGTTTAGAGTGTTCACATTATGACCAATGCTCTGCTTAAGCAAAGGATGAGTAAGTTATTCTAGTAATTAGTCACACATAGTACCTGATATTTAACCATTTCCTATTATGGTATATGGAATATAATTATATCCATAATTATAAATAATTGTTACTCTCATTGAAACGGGTTACTTGTTCTAATATCATGAAGTGTAAGCATTCCCATAACTAACCTATGATACTAGTTCCCTTAATTAGAGAAATCAACCCACATCATGAAAGGGTAAGTGCTCACAATCTCCTGGTGGATAAGCAAAGAGGTGTAGTAAAAATAGCAGATCTTGGCCTCATAAGAGAATTTACAATTCCTACTAAGAATTACAGATGAGGTGAGTGCTTTAACTGCATTTTGCACATTTTCTATTGGTTTTTGTAGAAATTTTGTCCTCACTGATTTTAGAGATGGTTTGGTTCTGGTTTCATGGTGAATAATATCTAATTTTTAGCACTCAGGTTAGAGGTTTTGGGTGTTCAACTTCTTGTTGGACGCTTTGGCCTTTTAGGATCAACCCTTTGCAGAGCATGTTAGACTCACATTTTTTGTATTCATATTTTGGGAATAGTCCACATTTGCTTCTGGGTTTAGCAGGAAAGGGTCAAACTGCAAGCCCTGTTTATATTTAGCACCATTATATCAGAAAAAAGCACAAGACCTTAACACTGAAAAGCTACAACATCATTTATGTATGTTCTGAGTCTCACACTAGCTGCAAGCTTTGGAGATGGCAACCAAAACCAAACTGCCATTAGAATCGAATTTTCTTAATTTTAAACTTCTTGTCACACCAAAGCCAAGGTTCTCAGCTAGCATTAAATGGTTTCCATACACCATAATATGTAGCTCAAAAAAGTTATAAAGGAAAGAAATATCAACAATAATTGAGTTATTTCTATTATAAAAAACCCCAAGGGTAACTTCCAAAAACAAAATGCCAGAAAGGTTACAACATAACTGCTCTGAAGAGTGGTACTCAAAGAAGGCAATAAATTATACCTTCAATATTTTTAGGTTAACATTTGACAAAAACAAAGAGACATGACAACATCCCATGGCTTAATTGACAAAACCCAAAACCTGTCTCCAAATTTAACAAAAATTCCAATAAACCAGGTGAGGTGTTGAGAAACACATGGTGAGGTGTTGAAAAACACTTCAGAAAATGGCTGGTAGGATTAAAATCCAACTAGATAGAAGCCATAAGTCCAGAGCTCATTGAAGCGATAAGTCCAGAGCTCGCCACAAATTCGGTCGACCTTCTCCAGCGCTCATCGGACCTACCACACCTGCAACAAGTGGGAAAAATTAGCAAATGAACAAATGGAGAAACAAAAAAACCCAAAAAACCACACAAATACATGCAAACCCTGAAATTACCTGTAAATTGGTATTGGCTCCTCCCCAAACAACAAATAGTGCGAATTAAACAACCATCGAGGAAACCCTAAACCACCGGTGGTCCAGACTGAAAAACAATTGCAGTTGGACATGATCTCAACCATGGATTCGTGCAAGCAAGCAATTTCGGACATGAGCCCAACCATGGCAGACATCATGTGCAGGTAATGGAGCCCTCCCATGCTATCGTCGGTGGAGGGCTTCGAACAAACACCAGACCCGAATAGAAAACCCACAGGCGGAGAACACATCAGGGTGTAAAGGTGGAAATGAGCGGGCGGGAGGTCGACAGGTGAGGTTTTAATGGTTAACACGCTACAGAAGAGGTGGCTTTCCAACATGGACACGTGTCGTACACCGCCACGTGCCGTCCACGTGCTTGTCCACCAGGTGGAGTGGAGGGCGCACAGGTAATGGCGTCCCTCCCCTATGTTGTTTAAAATGTTTTTATTCCTTAAAGAGATCTTGTTTTGAACAAACCCATGGAAATGCAATGAGAATTCTAGACAAGTCAACATTACATAAGCTACTAGTAACAAAATGGTGATTTGAGTTCATGTTTCTATGTTTAGCTTGTTTCAATGTCAACATTTATAAAAATATATATTTATTTTTTACTATCCCAAACTACGAAATACAATGAATACCAAAACGTGCAGTAAGCTACAACAAGAAAATACAACCACACAAGCCCATTTTTTTTACACTTGCAGAAATAGACCAATAAACCATACAATAACAACAACAAATTTGAGCCATTTTGTTAAAATTTATTTAGAGTTGAGGAAAATAGAGTGGAATGATAGAAATTGGGCTTTCTAGTTCAAGGACGCAATACTCACACTAAGATTTGAGTGAAAATCCAACTGAAATGGTTCAATTTGTCCCAATGCACTACCCAAAAAATTTTACTACTGATGCTCAAAGTGAACTATCATTTATGACATTAGCATTGCTCCAAAAAATCTGAAAAATTAAAGAGAGGATCCTCACACCCCAGCCAATAAAATCCATAAATATTTTGAGGCAATTCCATCTCACTGAGAATGCCCAAATTAGGTGAAAATCCCAACTAACTAGTCATTTGCCATGCCATAAGTGTTAAAACTTGGGTACCATAGGACAAGTGATTCCCTAAGGTTTTCATCTTTGGCCTAGGGAAAAGTGTCCAAATTTATTTTTACTTTTCTCCTAAAGTGACTTTATAAGTTGTAAAGTTACATTATAATTCAAAAGTGACTTTATAAATGGTAAAGTTAGATTCTAATTTAAAGGTGACTTCATTAAAGTCAATGAAAAATTAGAAAATGAAAAAGTGACTATGGAAATAAAAGGCTAAGTGGGTGAGTTGAAAAACAAAAAGTGAGAATTAAACGCACATTTATTCTCATTCCTAGATCTAAATGAATATCAACCATTAGATATTAGGTTAATCCAAAAGGTCATTTAAAAAATAAAAGGAGAAGAGAAGAGGAAAATATCAATTCATTCTTTCATGAACATTTTAAGAGAAAGAGAAGAGAGAGCAAGGAGAAAATTTATAAGGAGTGAAGAAGTGAAGGAAAGCAGCAAGAAGACATTTTAGCAAATCTGGGCAACAACATTTATTGGCGCACATCCTAAGACAAAATTGTACAGTAGGGTAAAGGCACATAAATCGAGGAAGAGGGAGAGTAGAAAGAGCACGAATTTCGAGGCAGGATTTGGGTATGATTTTCAAAGTAACCATACTGTTGAAATCCACACAATCCATACATCATGGTCAAATAACTATTTTTGAGGCAGACTGTACAACATTTAATGTTGTTTTATTGCTGGGAAAAATTCCATTTTGGTAGTTTTTTTATTGGCATGATTTTCTAGGTGGAGTTCAAGCACATAAATCAAGATAAGTTTTAATTTGTGGTTGCTCGCATTTTTACTATGTATTTCAGTTTCTCTGTAAAAGCATTCTCAGAAATAAAGAAGAGATCACAGACTTGATTTTCCCCAAGAGTTGTAGAGGGGTTTTTCCTGGGTCACATTGACAAAAAATCAGTGTTATTTTCTGTGAGTGGCTATCATAATTTTGTTGTGTTTTGTTTCTGCAATTTCAACAATTGTGAAATCATTAAATTTGTGTTTACAAAAAATATTGTCATTTCCAGATTTTAGAATTTTTATCATGCTTGGATTTTAGACTAATTGCATAGACAGATAAGGAAAACTGATAATTGGAGTGGGGGTTGAAATTATTCATGGTATTAGAGCCTGGTTGGCTGAAAAGTGTAATTTGGGACAATAAATTGAAAATTACAGCAAACTGATTTTTACTCAAAAAACATAAACCTTTACCAAAAATTTGAAAATTTCAATTTCGTAGGATAGTGAAACATGTCTTGGGTTTTAGAGTTGAAGACAGGTTGGATGGGAAAAACATCTATAGTGCATAGAAGGAGGAAATCCAGAGCATCTTTGAGGAAGTAGAAATACACAAAGGACCCACTAGCAGTACCTGTTGACCCTGTACAGTTGGTAGAGTTTAACAAAAAGAATGTTAAGGCAAAAAGATTGATTATGGAAGGCGTCAAAGATCATATTGTTCCTCATGTGGGAGGAAAGACTTATGCACGTGATATGTGGACAACAATAACCATTTTTTACTAGAGCTCAAATGAAAATAGAAAAATGGTCCTAAAGGAGAAACTGAAAGCCATTAAAATGGCTAAGACTAACAGTGCTACAACATACCTCACAAATATCACTTTAGTGAGAGATGAGTTGGTAGCCATAGGTGAGATCATTGCACCCACTGAGTTGGTGAGGATTACTTTGAATGATATTCCCAAGACTTGGGATAATTGTGTGGATGGCATTATTGCACAGGAAAACCTTCACAGATGGGAGAGGTTGTGGAATGATTGCATTCAGAATGAGATCACAAAGAACCATCTTGGGGTAGCCAAATAGGTGGAGGAGGATGACAATGTGGCCTTGTTAGCAAGATGCTAGAAGGGAAGAGTAAAGAAGCAAGCTTTAAATAATGGAGGTAAAGGCAAAGGTAAACAATAAAACAAGGATAAGGACTATTCCAAAGTCAAATGTTGGAACTATCAAAAGTTGGTACACTATGTTGTTGTGTGTTCGGAGAAGAAGAGCAAGAAAGGGAGAGACAAACCCATGGCAGCTTTTGCAAAGATAGAGAGATTCTCAGAGAGCTTTGATTGGGATTTTGGTTTCAGAGCTCGCGAGGGCACTAGTGTAGGATCACCTGCCATATAGGTTCAAAGGGAGTGCGCACTCTCCACTACTAATAGAGCATCTTTTAGAATTTGGTATGTTGACAATGGGGCTTCCTGCCACATGACAGGAGTCAGAGAGTACTTCTCAGAGCTTTCAGAGGATGATACTGATATGGAGGTAGTACTTGGTGATGAAAGCATGGTTGCAGAAGTCAGTGTGGGGAAATTGACATTTGATAGGGGACCCAAACATCCCTTGAAATTATTAGATGTTCTATATGTGCATGGAATGAAGAAGAACCTAATATCTGTCTCAGCACTTGAGGAAAAAAGGTATGATGTCTGCTTCGGGAGAGGGCATGTGCTTATATATCCAAGGGAAACTCCAGCTTCTTCAGCTAGAGTGATTGGTGTGCACCATGCCAGGGTGGAGAAGTTCTCATTCTAGCCCCTAATGGCATTGAGTAGTAGCACCTGAGACATGACCGACATCAGATCTAGCCATTCAGAGTTGTGTGAGATTTGGCATCGCAGGATGGGGCACATGTATCATCGGGCCTTGAGTACATTGCAGGAGATCACCACTAGTGTGCTAGATTTCATTCTGATCACATTGATGTGTGTAGAGGATGTGCCATGGGAAGTTTTCCAGATCTCCTTTTCCCAGAAATAACAACAAAGCAACCGAGATCCTTGAATTGATTCATACCGATTTGAGTGGTGAGATCTCTCATGTATCCTTGAGTGGCTATAAGTACTACATTATATTCATTGATGACCACTCCATGAAGACCTAGATTTATTTCTTGAATACCATGAGTGAGGTCTTCAATTGGTTTCAATAGTCCAAAGCTCTTATGGAGACCTAGAAAGGTAGAAATATCAAGGTCCTCAAGTCAAACAATGGACGAGAGTATACCCTTGTTGAGTTTGTTGATTTTTGTGCTGAGGAAGGCATTAGGAGGGAGCTCACAATTCCTTAAAAACCCCAGCAGAATGGGGTTGCGGAGAGGAAGAATAGATCCATTGCAAGTGTTGCCAAATCCATACTTCATGATGAGGGGTTACCTTTATTATTGTGAGCAGAGGCCTGCAACACTGCTGTGTACTTGTAGAACAGGAGTCCACATCGTGCCTTGGGGCATGTGACTCCGGAGGAGGATTTTTCTAGAAAGAAGCCTAATGTTGGGAACTTTCATATTTTTTGGTGCCTTACATATTCTTATGTCCCCAAGGAGAATAGGACCAAGATAGAGCCCACCGCAGAGAGGGGCATCTTTGTGGATTATAGAGAGACCTCAAAAGCTTATCAGATTTATATTCCTAAGCAAAGGAAAGTGGTTATCAGGTGGGATTTGAAGTTTGAGGAGGAGAGAGCTTTCAGGAGGTCACAGGAGTTAGAGTATCGAGAGTCACCAGACCCTCAGGAGTAGCTGAGTTAGTCACAGGGATCTAGTGGTCAGGGATCAGCAGGTACATCGATTACAGTGTCAGGTCCATTAGTGAGTAGTGGCTTGTACTGTCAAGTGGGTGTTTCTTCAGGCGTCATGTAGGGGAGTCTGTAGAGTAGTTTATAGGGTAGTCCACTAATCGATAGTTCACACGGTACTTCAGCATATGCAGGCACAAATTCAAGCATAAGGTTAGTTGGTAAGCCTTCAGGAGTTGAGGCTTCTGATGATGATGCGGATTCTTGCCCTCTGGTGCGAGATGTATGCTCATGGAAGAGGAAGCCAAAGTGGCTTCAAGGTACCTTACACAAGGCCACATTAGTTGTTGAGCCAAAGAGACCGGTTAGAGACAGTAAACCACCTAAGAGGTTTTGTAGTTACATGGGATTGGTAACAAGAATCTGTAGTTAATTATGAAGAATGATGTTTGGGAGGTAGTGCCGAGGCTTGAAGATAAATCAATTGTTACTTCCAGATGGCTCTACAAGATAAAGTATGTTGTATATGGCAACATTAAGATGTTGAAGGCTCAATTTGTGGCGAGATGGTTTTCACTGTTAGAGGGAGTTGACTATGAGGAGACCTTCGCTCCTGTAGCTCACTATACATCTATTTTCTCCATTATATTGATTGCAGCAGAGATGGGTTGGAAGATCCACTAGATGGATGTGAAGACCTCATTTCTCAGTCGATTTATTCAAGATCAGGTTTATATTGAGAAGCGCAGGGCTTTGAGGTTCATGGGAAGGAGTGCATGTATGCAGATTGGAAAAGGCACTCTATGGCCCGAAGAAAGCTCATAGAGCTTGGTACTCAAGGATTGATACATGCTTGCAGCAGTTGGGTTTCACAAAGAGTGAGGCTGATCTGAACCTATAATTCATTGTGGTGGGTGAGGCGCCTCTCATTATGGTGTTGTATGTTGTTGACTTGATTGTTATTGGGGCAGAGAGACTCATTAAGGGTTGTAAGAGAGATATTTATTCAGAGTTTGAGATGAAGATATCAACCTGATGCATTATTTCTAGCACTAGAGGTGTGGCAGGAGGAAGGGCATTTCTTCCTGGGACAAGGGAAGTACATTTTGGATATCATTAGAAGATTTCACATGGAGGAACGCAAACCCTTGTCTACATCTATGATCACTAACTAGAATAAGCTTCATGCTTCTGATTTTGAGTTGGTGGATCCTACTCTATACAGACAACTGATTGGTAAATTGATGTAATTGCTCAGCACTCAACCAGATATATGTTTTGCAGTTAAAAATATGAGTCTGTTCATGTGTTTGTTGGCATTATGACACAGGATTGGCATTATGGCACAGGTATTATCCTTGATGGCAACTCACTCAGATGTCAGATCATAGTTCAGGCTCTCAGAATGAAGGAAAAAGAGATATACGCTAGTTTCTCTTAACCAAGCATTATATACACGCGGGATCGCCTATCAAAAGACAAGCATGCATATGCACACACTTTCATGCAACGAAAAGCCTCTACATGTGAAAAAGTTGTTTTTAGTCCATGGTATTTAGTCCTTGGTATTTGGACCTATGGTTTTGGACCATGGTATCTCGTCTGAAGTGTTGAAGACAGGGATTGGGTCCCAAGTATTAGTTCTAATTGGTTTTGGACCATTGTATTATGTAAGGCCTAAGATTATAAAAGGGGAAGGAGATCCTTAGGCAAAGGCACTAACTCAAGGATTGAATATGTAATGAAGTGCAAGATCTAGAATACTGGTCATTGGGTTATGGTGCATAGCTGGATCTAAATCAAGGAGGAACCTTAGCACTAGGAGAAGGATAAGTCATATTGGTGGGTCAAGATCTTAAGGCTTGAATAGAAGTATCTTTGTGTGATTTTGATCTGTTATATTTGGTGCATGACTTGATCTATAAATCTGATAATTTGGGTATATCTGATGTCTGAATATTTGAAAAGGGTAAATTATATTTTATAGATATATACGCAGGTTCGACATAGAAAAGGCGCATATACATGTTGGTTCGGTAATTCAAAACAACGAATATGCAGGTTTTCCTTAATACAATATCATATGCAAACAAGTTCTATATATTGAAGTAGCGTACATCTCATAAAATATGTTTTATCTACTTCTGTTTATTGTTGTAGAGTTTTTGGTTCAGGATTGTTTTCTGGTTACTATTACTATATTCTGGTTACAACACTTAGAGAATTAATTGTTTGCTTCAATTTTGTTTGCTGCAAAGGAGATTAGTTGATGTAGATACGTTTGATGCTTGATTGATGTTATTGATGGATCCGGTCTGAAAATTTATGAAACGTGGTCTCTGGAAGAAAATAGAAGGTTCTAGCCTTCTGTAGGTCAGCACCTATGTACTAGTACATCAGCTAGTACAAGAGCTAAGGCGGTTGTAGCTCCCTTCCAGGAGAAGCTGGAGAACGAGAGAAGGTTGTAACTTTCTGCAGGTAGAAGCCTGTGTACTGGTATAAGTTTTCACCGGTACAAAAATATTGTAACAAGAAGCTTCTTATTAAAAGAAGATAGAGACGAATTGTAGCAGGTGGTTTTCACCCACATTAGGCTTCCACCTTATATCTTGTGTTCATGTGTGTGATTGCCTATAATATTTACTGCACTTGATTACTGGTTTATGATTCTGATATACAGATTAAGATCATCTAACTAAATTAGAAGTTTGCAATATATACGTGGTTTTCTCCAGACCCAGTTGCGTATATACGCAGGTTTAATTAACAGAAGTAGCATATATCAATTTGTTTATGGAAATGAAAAATTGTTAAATTTCTAATACTGATTCACCCCCCCCTCTCAGTATTATTTCAACCAATTGGTACCAGAGCAGGTACTTCAGAAGAAGCTTGATCGCTTGAAGGAAGATCTATCATCATGAGTAACTATGAAAAAGAGGCATGCATCAAGCCACCAAGATTTAATGGGAGTAACTCCATCTATTGGAAGGTAAGAACCACAACCTATCTTCAATCTCTTGGTACATAAGTTTGGGATATCGTGGAAGGAGGATACACATTTCCATCAACAACTCCTACATATACGGCTGGTAAAAAGTAGTATGAAACAAATTCAAAGGTTGTTAATACTCTATCGGGGAGTCTATCTCAATCAGAATTTGTCAAGGTTATGCAGCTCAAAACTGCCAAAGAAATATGGGACAAGACCATTCTAAGTATGAAGTAGATGATCAGATAAAACGTGAAAAACTACAAGCTCTCAGAATTCAATATGAAACTTTCAAAATGCACAATGATGAAAGTGTAGCTAATTATTTCTTACGTATAGATGAGATTGTTAATCGCATGAAAAACTTGGGTGAAGAGATAAAAGAAGTTACCTTAGTTGAAAAGATTTTAAGATCTTTGTCTTATAACATTGAATCAAAGGTTTCTGCCATAGAAGAAAAGAAGAATCTTCAGAGTATTACCATGTCACAACTGCACAGAATCCTAACTACTTTCGAAATGAGAAAATGGGGTCCATAAGACATGAGGGAAGCCGTATTCAAAACTTCAAAAGGAGAATACAATGAGTCAGGACATACGTCAGAAGGAGAGGAAGAATCAAACTTTGTCAAGAACCTTCAAAGGGGTTCTAAAAGATTCAGAGGTAAGCTACCTTTCAAATTCGTTGCTTGTGGAAGAGTTGGTCACTATGCAACCAAATGTCCTCATAAAGATAAGCTTGAGAAAGGTAAGTAACGTAAGTAAGAAGAGCTATTATACACATGAAGATAATGATGGACTTTAAATACTGATGGAGATGAAGACATTAATGATTATAAACTTTTGATGGCTTTTGAAGATGATGATTTCTTGGATGCTAGAGATGAAGATGATCTCTATGAAGAAATTTCTTAACTTAAAATTTGTTTAGAAGAAAATAGTATGATTATAGATACTCTGACATTCCAACTTGTTGAATGGGAAAAACACAATGAAAAGTTAGAAGTGAAATTGTGGGACATAGAAAATATATTTAGAAAACAAAAGCTCTTAATCTTAGATTTGCTAAAGGATCTGAAACTTTAGATGAGATTATCAAAGTGTAGCATTCTCCTCTAATCAAGACAGGTCTTAGATATACTCAAGAAGCATCTCAAGCATAGAAGCCATCCACTTCCAAAAGTTATTTTGATGCAGCAAGGAGAAGTGAACAGGTTGACAATCGTCAATAAAGGCATCACCAGGTAAATCAAGGTCAATCTACTTCAAAGACGAACATAAGCTACAACCAACCGCAGGTAAATCATTCTCAATTTGCCTCAAGAATGAATGTCAATGGAGACTACAATCACCTCGTTGGTAGAGTTGATAATCACAGGAATTTCTTTACTGGCCAATGCTTCTTGTAGCATAGCTTTGGACACAAAGCTACTTAATGTGTTTCCCACAAGATCATCATGACTAGAGAAGCACAAAATCAAAGGAGTGTGACTAGGATCATGAAGAGGACCTACAATAACTTCTCTGCTCTTGAAAATGAAATAGAATGCTTGATTTGTAACAACTTCGGACATGAAGATTCTGAATGCAGGATTAAGTTTTGGCAAACATCTTAGAAGGAGCAACCTTCATTGTGTCCCAAAACATGGAGAAAGAAAGAACCGCAAGCATAAAGATGTGGTATAGCCTTATATCTGGAAGGACATGAAAATTAGTTGTACATCGACAGTGGATGTGTTAGCTCCCTATACCAATAGGTTTCATTTTTTATGACTGACTGGGGAAGTGCCAAATATGTTCATCCATTTTATACTACAAAGGTTCCACATGTGGATCAATCTTCACACTGCATAGGTGTTTAACTTGTGCCACAATTGATGATTAACCAGATAGCTTAATCCTGGCTGATCATGTTTGAATTTCACTTGTCTAAGAATAGAGAATGAAGGCCTGCACAAAAAGTTTAAACTTGATAGGCCAATAGTTAGGCAGAGAAGCAAAGAGTCTCAACAGCTTAATCTAAGCCCTAGAAGAAATAAGGGTAGACTTAGATAGGAGGGAAGCCAAAAGAAAAGAAAATAAAAGAATCAGGGTTTGTAGTTCAAGTGCACCCAATAAGAATGAAGAAACAATGCTACGTATACTAGGTTGGGTAGGCAGTTTTGAAGGTGCAAAGGCATGGTTTGTGAGCAATTTTCTCTTTAGAATGACTTTCCATCTCATACAATCATGGGGCACCATGGCAAGGTGGCTATAGATCAAATGAAGCATGACTAACTCCCCTTCTCATCTTCCCAAAGAAACATTTACTAAAACTCCCCCAAAGGGTAAAGAGATCTACTCATTACCCTTAACCCCTTTAGCCTACTTCATTTCATGGCAAAACTAAGTGAGAAGATGTTTTACCTAGGCAAAACAAGCCACATTTCTTGTGTAAAAGGTCTTGATTTTATCTTGCCAACTTTTCCTAAAGTTTCACCATTGGTCATTTATCCCTCTCCCCTTCGCCTAAGTTTCTACTTTATAGTACTTAGCCTAAGCCAGGCAAAACCCTCCCCCACAATCATATTAACCTACTAACCTTACTATATAACTCCTATGTATAGCTTCCCCCCCCTAGTATATAAATACATAAAAACCCCAAAAAATAAGTACCCCCACCTTGGACTGACTATAGCCATATTTTACATTTTTTTTAGGGAGTTGTTGGCCCACCAGGGGCCCAATAGCAACCCTCCAGACTCCCATCGGGATTTATATAGCCTTTGGCTAAATAAATAACCTAAACCCACAATTTTACCCGAAAAAACCCACTTTTCCTAAGTCCGCCGATGCATAGAAAAACATTACAAAACATGAAAAATTAACATGGGTCCGCCACTACTAAAAACCTGCTAGCTCGATAACCCGCCAGCTGTCTGATTGCGGCTCCTAGATATGATGGTTGTCGGTGATTTCGGAAGCCCACAACCTGCCAAAGAATAGCGTCCGGGGGATGGGCGGTATTTCCAACGTACCGACGACGCGTGTCAAGCGCTCGGTATGTTTGGAGCCCCCTCCCCCAAAACCACTTTCCCCGAAAAGCGGTGTGATATTACCGCTTACCACTTGCCCCCTCCCTGCTGGCATCATGCTTATGTCACCTGATGATGTCAGCCACCACGTCATCCACCATGGCATCTGCCACATCATCTGCTACGTCATATGCCATGTCAGCCTTCGTACCCACTAAACGACAAAATGACGTCATGTTGACGTCATCCCAAAAAAGCGCCCATAACCCGCAAAAGTCAAAACTTGTGGGTAAAAAGGGTAAATGTAATGTTTTTTTTACCATTCTCTTTTAATTATCTCCGTGCACCTGTACATGCAAACTACGTCAAAACACCATTTTCGACCGTCCTAATCTGTCAACCAGCAAGCACCGTGTCCAGCTCAGCCCCTTGACCCACCTGGTCGCCTGCAAGTCGTCCATTTCACCGGGAATACATGTATTTACCATCAATTCGCTCCTAACCCTCTTTTCCATTAGTTTCTCTATGAATTTAGCACCAACACCCATAATTTAAAAGTGAAAACATTGTGTTGTTGCCCACAAGTCCTCCATAAGCTTCTGAGATACCAAATTCGCCGGAAATCCATATAGTCACCCGAAATTGAGCTCGTCCGGCCCTATAAACTCCCCAAAGAGCCTCCCAGGCCGTCTTTTGCCCACAATTTAATTCCGCTATGCCAAAAGCCCACAACCCCTGCTTCTTCAACTAATATCACTGCACAGAGCCCAATTCAAGCCAAAAAACTAGTTCTAACTATGAATATCCCAGGGAAACCTTTGAAGCCATCCTCTTGCTCATTTTTTGCCTGCACAGAACCAGAAATTCCAAGTCTAAATGAAATGCAGCTAATCCATGGAAGGTCCAGTGGCCTTAAACATCAACCCCCTCAATGCACCCCAGAAAGAGTTAGAGAATTTGCCTTTAGCTGATAAGGATTACCTAATCCAAGACCTTGAAGGTTTCCAAAACCATCTTGAGGCAGTCTGTGAGCTCAGAAATAGTCGCTTGAATCAAGAAGATGTATGTGGTATTTGGGAATCAAACTTGCCCAAATATTACCCCCCTTCTGTGAACATCTTCCCTGAGATCATCCACCTCTGTTTTGAGAACTATGAGCCAACAAACAGAGCCATTAAAAGTCCATCTGGGGCTAATCTTTTCTATATCACTCCTAACTTTATCAACCAGACGCTGAACTTTAAGCCAACACACAAGCAGTTTCCTCTTACCATGAAGTACTTGCTGGATGAAGGTCCCAAACTCTCCAGCACAGAAAGAGCCAGAGTTGCCAAAGTATTCATGATGGCAGATAGAAAGCCCCAACACCCACCTCCTTTTCATTATGGCTCCTTCACTGAAATGGGTAGGTTAGTGGTTGATATGATATCTTTTGTGTTGGGGTTCAAAACTAGTGAGCACATTGATGAGACCATACTGGTTATACTGTCCAATTTTACCCCAGGGCAGCCCCCTGTTATCAGGTACAATTATGCCAAGTTCATTGCCAATAAAATGCATGACCAATTGTTAAAGCTGGACAGGGAGGGAATCTTCAAATATTCCTCCTATATATATCATCTATTCTTACGTTTCCAGCGAGATGTCCTCCAATTCCCCATTAGAAAATTGGACCACAAAGGGGAGAGGAGGTCTGTTATTTTTTGGAATAGAGTATTTCATGATACACGCTTCTCTCCCTACTCTTATTGTGAGTTTATTGATCTATTTGTGTACCCTGTATCTTGCCTCTTGATGAGAACTCCTCCTCCCAGACTGACACATGATATGAAGAAGATATTGTAGCTCTCCAAGAACTATAGAATAGGTGACTGGCATTTCTACCAGAATCACACTATTCTCAGAATATATGGCTGTGAGCTTTGCCCCTACAGGCTGCCTAGATATGTGCCAATGAGGCTCTTTGCGTTGGAATATTTCAGCCAATTCATCAACTCATATCTGAGTCACTTCCATAACACCAACAAAAAGGCCCAATTGAAACTTAGAGACCAATTAGGCCCCTTTTTCATGAACAATAAAGAGGGATGGAAGGATGTTGATGACCTATTGGGTCAAACATACAGACTCAAGAGAAGGTTTTGGTGGGTGCCCTATGACCCATATGGCTTCATCAATGCAACAAGGATAAAATATGGGCTAGCATCCTGTGAACACTGCCGCATCCCTGACATAGAAAAATATGCCAACCAAGATGACTGGTTGGAGGGCACCCTAGTTGAAGAGTTGACTGAAGAAGAAAAAATGGAACAAACCATGAAAGATTTGGAAAAAACTCTTGACTTGGAATCTTGTGGGCAGGTGTCTTTCAAAAAGCCACAACCAACTGGGGAGAGCTCATCAACTGCCACAACTACACAAGAGGTTTCCCAGGAAAGGGCTACACAAGCAACAGGGACACAAAAGGGCAAGGAACTGCTAGTGCAAGAACAAGAAATCATGGAAGAGCAGCCTGCTAGTTCAAAGGGACACAGCCAAGGGGAAGCCCCTTTATTACAAACACAAGCTCCAGAGGTACCAGTACTGCAGACTCCTCTTCTTGAGGAGAAAAGAAAGAAAATAGACCGAGAAGAGACCACAACTGCAAGTGGGTTAACAGGCCAGCAAGAGGCCAAGAGGCAAAGAGTAGATCCTCTTGAAGAGGACACTATGGAAGACATCACTGAGAGCCCAAGAGGAGAGAGAGTCGTTCGCCAAACGACCTCTACAAGCTGTAATAAACAAGAAGGAGGGAGACAACATGGAATGGAAGTCTCTACCTCAAGATCACAAGCAAAGAAGCCAACAGACATCAAGCAGTCATTCAAGGATATTAAGGCTCAAAATGAGTCCTTAAGAATTCAGTTGTATGACTAGTTTCTCAAGATGACACCCTCCAAACAACATAGACTAATGGCAGCCTATGACATGAGGGAGGAAAAAATGAATTTCAATCATTTCAACGCCAAAGTTCAGCACCCCGAGTCTGCAGCTGACTAGATAAGGACCAATCTAAAGGTCCTTGCCAAGGACATTCACCCAATGGATCAAATTGAATTACATCAGCAACAACAAGAGTGCCTGAGGCCAGCATGAAAATGGAGGAAATGATGAAGGCAGTAAAAGAGCTAGAAGCTCAAATGTCAGAACTTAGAGAGGCAAAAGAAAAGCTAACCAAGCTAGAAGCGAGCTATGACAAATAAAAAATGACAGTAACAAAGAAGACCAGAGAAGTCAAGGCCATGGAGAACAAGGTGAAAACACTGGAAAATGATCTCACCTTACATAAATCTCTGGCAGATATCAAAATGATTTTGTGGACTAAGATTGGCTAGTCCATTGCTAACCAATGGAGGTCAATTCAGACAATGTATGAGCAAATGAAATTAATAGATAGGGCACAGGAACAAATACAAAGGGATGGGCATCATTAGGAAATATGCCTAATGAGGCCAATGCACTTATCCACTTTTTGAATACCAACACCAAGGAACAATTAGCAGCTCTAGAAATCAGTGATAGGACAGGCACCATTTTGACAGTAAAGAAGGTGCTAATGATGAGCACTCTGATACAGACTCTGGAAAGAAGGTGTCAGGAGATGCAGATGGATATTAATACCTTCACAGAGAAATTGACAAGCTTGCAGCAAAGGGGTTTACCCAGTCTAGTAACAAGCAACCAAAAGTTGTTATCCCATTAGCAATATGCTCATCGGGTGAACATGTATGTGAAAAATTAGACCACTGCATCGTCCAACAGCTCAGAAAACACAGGACCTTGTTCTGGACAAAGCTTGTATGAAAAATTGGAAGGATTATTTTTCATAAAACATGAAATAAATCATCTGTTTGAGGTCAAGCCCAGTTTTTACAGATATACTGAAGCTGATGACATACTAATAAAGATACAAAGACACCAATTTCCCATAGAACGCTGGTGGCAAAGTATACTGGAAGTTTTGCCTAAGTAAATCCATATCCTTTTTGCCTGTACAGCTGGTCAAAGGGCAAGACACATGGAAGAGGTAAATGAAGGAGCTCAGGCCAGGATCAGGACATATTAAATATGAATCCAAAGCAGGTAATAGATCAGGACAGAAACGGTGGAAAAGAAAGCAAATACATAACTCCCAGCTGAATTCCAGGGTGAAAAAGTCTAAATATCTTGTCAGAAGACCAGCCAGCACAGCTGCAATAACTCCTGCCTTTATTTCTGCCTTTATTTCTCTCCCAAAGTAGTTGAAGGAATTTATTACTCCTTATCTTATCACTGAGATATTTTGTAGACTCTCTGTTTGTCTCAATACCCCCCCAAAGAATTTATTCGGGGTTGGTGATTCTCCCAGTTGAAATACATTGTAACTCAGATATTTATTAATACAAAGGGCATTCAAATGCATTGTTGTTCGATTTTCTTACTGTGGATGTGATGATGTTGGACTCTGCTGCAGAATTCCTGTGTCCTTCTTTGGCTCAATAAGTTATTCTAACTATGTTTGGTTTCTTCTATGTTTACAAGTATCAAATATGTTTCATAATATTAACAACAGGGAAAAAGAATAACCCAGAACTTGTTTAAATACACTCTGTGTTCAATTCCTGGTGTTATCTATGTTTTCCTCATAATTAGTTCAAATAGAAATTCTTAAATGCTTCTATCTTTGCTAATTATCTCATTTTGAACGTATTCTAAGATTTCTTCACTGCTCCTTGGAACGTTTCAACTATCTTCCCACTGCCACTGGGATAAAGGATCCTTGAATGCCCTTCACCCATTGGCCTACATCCCATCCATCACTGGCTTTGATATTGTTCCAACCTGATTATCTTGCTCTGTAGTATTGTCTTTAATCTCAAAAAGACACCTAGTAGTCCACTGCCATAGACTCCATTGCCTAATGGAGCTAAACCTATCAAACCTACATCCTACCTCTGCTTGAAATCACCATCCAAACCTATTTGAATACTCAACCCTGCACAACATAACTAGCATAAAACTTAGAACAAACAAAGTTAAAATTTATAGAGAGAGCCCTCTCTCGATGCAGTTTGGCTAGAAAGTGCATCTAAAAGACTAGTTAGTGGTTACCTCGCCCGTATTCCCTTTTCTCAACAAGTTTTGGGGAAAAACATGAGTGATAACATCATTAGAGACTCCACTGGGGACTAATGAATGTCTGCTACTATGAAGCTCTAAAGCCATAGATGAAGTCTGAAGCTAGCCAAGTAGCCCTTGAACTTATCCTTGCTATACAATCACAGAGGTGGATAGAAACAACTTCACTCCAACTCTAGTTTAGTTTCTAGTCTCTGGGCAGTTGCCTCAAGGATTTGCTAGGCTGTCCTTGTTTCAAACCTCCTTGAAAGAAATCTTCAAATTCTTCTACATTCTGGTAGCCTCCTTTAAAACTACTATCAAAACTTGTATCTCCCAAGAATTCCTAGAAAAATACCAAAACATAATTAGAAACTGGCTCCAAAGAAGAAAATAAGACACACCAGGGCAAAGCCTGACCCAATCCTCCAACTATTTTTGACAATTGAAATTTAATTGCTAAGAGCATTAGGAAATCAGAAAATCCAGAGAGTTCTGCTGATTCAAACCTTGAACCAGCTCAGAAGAAATAGATTCAAAGTGAACCTACCACAGCTAATCTTCAAACCCTCACCCCCACTGCTGTAGCTTCTTCCAGTACACTTTCATTACCCCAAACTCTCTTTTCTACCCCTCCATCCACAACACTTATCTCAGCCCATATCCCTACCCTTCCAGTTGTCCCACCTTTTCTTGCGAACATGACAAATAGATATGCTCCCCTACAGTTGCCTGCCAACCTAGGGGCTATGCCACATGATTATTAGGGAAAAATTACCTATTTTTATAGTACAGGCACTTACACTGCTCAACAACATACCAAGAGAATGACAGATTATTTCGAAAAATATGAGATTGATGATAATGATGTTAGGATGAAAATTTTTGTCCAGAGCTTAACTGGTGATGTGAGGGCATGGTTTAGGTCACTACCCCCAAACACGATAGCCAACCCAGATGCCCTATATCAAACTTTCCTAAATAGGTGGGAGAAGAAAAAGGATCCTTTACATATCTTAACAGAATATGAGAATTTAAAAAGAGTCCCATAGGAGACTGTCCAAGATTATTGTGCCAGATTCAATAATACATACCTTACTATTCCAATAAATCTTAGACCACCACCAGATTTGGAATTAATTGAATTCCCTGATGGTTTTGACTCAAACATGGCTTACCAGCTCAGGGAGAGAGCTCCCCCCAGCCTTGAAGATATGCAGAGCATATCTGTGAGTGTTGAAGCTAACCTAATTTCCAAACGAAATCGAGCTAGGACTGAAAGAAGAACAACTTTCAAAGAGGAACCCTCTGCCTTTGAACAAAAACTTGATGCAATTATTAAAGGCATGGACAGGTTAGGAGATAGAGTGGAAACCATTGAAAGGAAGTCTTCTTGGGACAGGCAACCAAACAACAATGCAAGAAATCCAAGATTTAGAAAAAATCAAAACCCCAATGTAGGAAAGGGTGGTCTAGATCAAAACATAAGGCCTCCCTTCCAAGAAAACTATGCAGAGGCTTCCACATCTAATGGACCAACAGAGGACCCACATATTAATTTAATGGGTAGCTGTGTATGAAGTCCATAAGTAATGCAACTTGAGGAGTAGAAGAATAGACGTTCCTGATGATCCTAAGCAAAAGACAATCAAGCAACCCACCAAAACTAAACTCAAGGAATCTCATATACCAAGCATCTCCAAACCCACTCCCAATCCAAACAACCCCACAGTAGAAGATGTCTCAAACAAGGATGAATCAAAGGAGCACCCTATAGTTGATCCTCCACTCAGAAAAATGGTAGAAGAACCTTTGCAAGATGGTCAGCCAACAACCCTAGTTCAACATGACATTCCAGTAATAGAAACAATTATTAACAACTCAGTTGAAAGGAATAACATGGTTTCCCAAAATGTCAAAACCAAAACAGAAAAACCCTTTAATATGAAGGTTGAAATAGGTAGGCTAAAAGTGTATATCCCATTATCTGAATTGGCTAGGCATCAAGTGTTTAGGGAACAAATCAACAGATCATTACAACTTTCAGAAAATAAGGATTCAGTGAACATCCTTGATGACTAACCAGAACTTATATTTGGCCCTAAAGAAAATGGTAAAATAGTAGATGGAGAAGTCCCTCCCTTTTATGTGAGTCTAAACATTCATGACAAAGTGTTTCACAATGCAATGTTTGATTCTGGAGCTTCACATAATCTGATGCCCAAATCTGTCATGGAGAAGTTGGACCTAGACATCACAAGGCCATACAAAGACTTGTTTTCCTTTGATTTCAGTCAAGTCCAGTGTCTAGGATTAATCAAGGATCTATGTGTATCCTTAGTCCAATATCCAGCCAAGACTATTCTCATGGATGTGGTGGTAGCCGACATTCCACCAAAATATGGAATGCTGTTATCCAGGTCCTAGGGTGCCAAGCTACAAGGTTCATTACAATTCGACATGTCTTATGCCACAATCTCAGTCTTTGGCCAACCTAAAAGGCTGTACCAAGAGACTTTGATGAAGTATGTGGTTAGTACTCAAGAAAGACCCCAAAACTTTCTCATATATTCCATACATTCAGACATGGACTCTTTCATCTTATACAACACTGAGATTCAAACCCAAGCTGATGTAAAAATCATGACTTTGAGTCAAGGAAAATTCCTAGACAAAGGATCCACAGTTCAAATTGAAGAAATCTTGGAAGACAGTATGTCAATAGTCACACATAAACCTTATAACACTATAAATCCAATTGCCCCTGCTGAGCAAATGGAAAGGACTCTTAATACCAGTACAAATCAAGAAGATCTATGGTATCTAGAGTTTGATGGATCAGTCAATAAGCTACAAGCATGGGTAGGGGTCTGGATTCATAATCTACAGGATGACCACTCTGAGGGACATGCATTTCGATTAAATTTCAGGTGCACAAACAAGATGGCCAACTATGAAGCCCTCCTTTGAGGACTCAAAGTGATAAAAAACTTGGGTGCAGCTCGAATATCAATCTTGGGAGACTCTGACCTCATTATTCAACAAATAAAGGGCAACTTCATTACAAATGATATTAGGCTAAGGTCATACAGAGTTTCCACAATGGAAATCCTTGACACCTTTCTTGAAACCCAACTGACCAACATTCGAAGAAATCAAAACCTGCATGCCCATAGTCTTGCAAATTTTGCAAGCACTTGTAAATTTCCATTCAAGCCTAATCACCTATTTACTGCTGAAATAAATCACAGGCCTGCAGTACCAGATAATGTAAAGAACTGGAAGGTGTTTGAAAATGACATACAAATCAAAAACTTCCTAACCTTGAAAGAAGAGTTTACAAGCACAAAAATGGATACCAACACTGTAGAAGAAAACATCCAAATGGACAAGATTGAAACACACATCTCTGCTGAAATAGCAAACCAACTTCTGCACTGCACCAAGTTCACTAAAACAGATTTACAGCTACTTCATGAAAAAGAAGGTGAGGATGTAGTGGCAGCTGAATGTGAATCCATTGAACTAAAAGATAATTTTCTACCCACAGGCCTTACTCCTTTAGAGGACATCTTTGACTCAAATGACATCTCTAGAAAACCTAAAATTCCACCCTTAAATGCTGAAATTGAGGACTATAATTTAGGAACTGCAGAAAATCCCAAAATGATAAAATTGTCCAAATCTCTACCCTCTGACCAAAAACTCAAGTATATAGAATTGTTCAAATAATTTCAAGATGTCTTTGCATGGAGTTATGAAGACCTAAAGTCTTATAACATTGCAGTAATCCAACACACAATAACTCTCAAAGAGAACCAAAAACCTTTCAAACATAAACTTAGGAGGGTCAACCCTGTACTGCTCCCTTTGATTGAAAAGGAAGTCAAGAGAATGTATGAATCTAGAATTATAGCTCCAATGAGATTCTCAGAATGGGTTTCAAATTTAGTGCCTACTAGAAAGAAGACAGGGGAGATAAGGTTATGTGTTGACTTAAGAAATTTGAACAAAGTTTCTTTAAAGGACAACTACCTGTTACACAATATTTTGTCACCGTCCCTGTTACCCCTTCTCCCGCACATTGGAGAACCTATTCCAAGACCTGTGAGAAGTGACATAACCTAAAAACACCTGCATTGTATCCCCTTGAGTGTGTACTTCATATGCCCTGAAGACACCTTTTGCAAAATACCCATAAAAATAGCCCTTTTTCCATTGGCGTTGTTCCTCAGTATATCACTTGGGCCAATGAGGGAAATCCTCCAAAGAGGGCACGCCAGCTGGCACTATATCTTAGAGTCGCACTCGCACCAACCAAGTTGGGTAAATTTTTTAACAAACCAACTTGCGAAGGTTCTTCCTAACCTATCTATGAACTAATTACAGTCTGAGTTAGTTCAATTGGGCTTCGAATCTCCATAGAAGGGAAGTAGTTCTCCACCTCTCATGGAAGCTTCCTAATGATAAGGACAATCCCATGAATCTAGTGGATGACCCTATCTCCTTCTCCTCTCTATATATAAGCTTGTCCCTTTGCCTTTGACAAGCTAGTTAGTAATTCTACTCTTCAAGTTCCAAATTCTAAGTCCCAAAGTCTGAGAATTGCTAAGCTCATGCTATAAGAGGCCTTGTTCATCCCCATAAGGCTACATCTTTAATGAGGAGATCTTTGTCCAAGTAACTAAGGAGAGAGAGGATTGTTCCCCATCCCCTACAAGATTTGCAAGGCATGTGTTACTGATCACCCAGCCAAAGGAGGATTTGACGTCAGAACTTGGTTGTATTCTCTTTTGTTTATCAATAATAATAAATGACTATCATTATGGTTCCACTCATATTGTCTTTATAATGATGTTTGAGTTGTATCCTTTCTGACTGATACATAGTTGCATTTCTTGGATTTTATGCTTGTATTTGTGTTTTTCTTTGCATGTGCAGGTGTCTGTTCACGAGGATCGTGAGGATTGTGACTAGCTGAAGCGAAAGAACAGGAGCAACGACTCTTCTACGAATACTAGCATTGGATTCGAGGTAGGCCCTCATCATCGGTCTTTACTTTACAATTAGGAACCTGCATGTTAGCATTGTTCCATTGTTGCTAGACCCCATTTAGGCTAGTGGGATCACCTCTATCCGCAGAGGGGATTTACCTATACAACAATTTGGCGACTCCGCTGGGGAGTTGGGTTTTGCCTTATTTGTTTATCTTGTCTTCTTGTTTGATTTGTAAACTTTAGACAGAGCCTCAAGTCTGGCCAGATAGCCTTCGAAACACTATTTCTTTGCATTAGCGAAGTAGATCAACGCTACTTCAGTCCATCTCGGGTTTGGTTTACAAAATGAAGGGCTTGGAACTTGCCTTGTTTCTTGGTTATTTCCTTTGTCTCTCCTGCTTGATTAGCTTTCTAGGTGAATGCCTGTCATGCTTTTTGCCTCTTGGTGTACTTAGGTATTGCTGGTTTGGCCTTGGTTCTTTTGTTTTTTTTTTCCATAGCAAACTCGGCTGGCGCTAGTTTATAGCGTGACAGTCGTTCTAGTTGGCACAAGTTGCACACTTACAACCCGCGCCAATTCCTGAAAGGCGCTTGTTGCAGCCTGACAGTCGCGCCAGGCCTGTAAACTTTTGAAGTTTGCTTGGTTTTGAACTTTTTGAGGTTGGGTTTTGTCCTAAGTACCTTTTTCAGACTACTTGAGTGTGTTGGAGTGTGATTTGACTAGCTTTGATCGCTACCCTTTGGGTGTTTGCGTTTTTCTATCGATTTCGCATTTCTAGCCTTAGGGCATCTAGTGGCCTTGTGAAACGAGCCTTCCTCAGGTGTTTTGATCTTTTTGTGGTCTAGTCGACTTTTTGTTTGCTCCCTTACACTTGTTTGGTAGTTCTGAATCATTTTGTTGCGTTATTTGGGTGACTTGCTTTGTCTTCACTTGAATTCCACATCGTATCACTTTGAGCCTAGATCACACGGCTCATTGTTTTCTTTGGGATCCTTTTTAGTTATTTGGATGTTTGGTTAGTGATTTGAGGAACTGAACGTGCTTGTATTGGATAGAATTTGATTGTGTTATTTCTCAAAGTTGTTTAGTGCATTTTTCCATCATCGAAAAGAAAAATCTCTTTTGCTTTGAATTAGTTAATGAAAATTAGAACTTTTCATTTCAATTAGTGATTTAGTGATCTTAAAGAAAAGTTTATTAATTTGCATTAGCTGCATTAGGGAAGCTCTTTGTTGTTTTTTGATCGTTTCGTTTGCATGAAAGCTCTTCAACTCTCTCGTAATAAGCATTCATCGAATGAAATGACATGTTTTGGCATATAGATTGCATTTAGGGAATTTTGAGAGATTACATAAGGTAGGACCTGAAAACCGAAACTTAACACAAGATCAAATTTAAAATAAATCGAATGAATCTAAAAACGCATTGGAACGTAATGCATATATTCTAGAGGTCTAGGCTAGAGACGTGCTCCGGCGTCGTTAAACCTAGTCATTTTTGTGTCCACTTAAGGTTGGGTGATTCCTCCTTTTGTGACTCAACTGTGGTCTAGTACAGACTTGTGCTCCCACGTACCGTCGAGTATATATGGGGAGACTACACTATTTTATCATCCTTGATCCACAAGAAGCCATGTCTGCTGCCTTACAGCCTGTAACGCACCGAACACAACATTCGGGAAGATTGACTGCCATAAGGAAAGTCCTTGGTTTTCATATGATTTCTCAGGTGTATATATAGTTTTACAGATTGTCTGGTAAACCCCTTGCCTAGTTTCTCTAGAGTAGTCACTTTTTTATCCTTTTCAGACTCCTTAAAAGAAAAGCCTCACTTGTGAATTTGTCATGTCGGGCTCACTAAACATTCGAAGGCGACTAGAGTCATCTTTTTGTCGTTTTCTCGAGTCTTAAAAAATGAAAAGTTCAAGTTGTGTCCTAATGTCTTAAAATTTATTCGACCACGATCACATTTACCTTGTTAGATCTTATTTGCGTTCGTTTTGAGTAGGGTCTTTCCTCGTTAGCTTGTCTAGGATTTTTTTAATTCAATCATCCTGGCAGATCCATCGATCTCGTCTCCCGTCCCTAGTGACCAAGGGCCTCCTTCTTCTGCTGATCCTGAGACATCGGTTTGTGGTGACACTTTTCCTGTTATTCCAAGTGTCCAACCGTTGTGCTCTCGTGCTCCAGAAGATGAAATTCACGATCTGTTTTGGAACCTTGTTTGGGAACCTTACGAAGAGGATTTTCCCTCTACCCTTACTGGTGTTTCGACCCCGATGGCTTCCTCTGATATGGAGGACACATCTCCTGTAGCGAGTGAAATGCATGTTGTATCAAGTATCGAGACTCTGATCCCAGCCACATCCCTGCGCATATCTACGCCCTACATTGTTACCCCTCTCGATGTTACAGTGCCTTTACGCTATAGAGCTCTGAGGGATGCCCTGGGCTCTAGGAACTCCTCTTCAGGTACCATGTGGGATCATAACATCATTCCCACTACGGGATCTTTTGTTTCACAAGTTCACAATACCGTTTTCACGTCAGTTCCAACCCATCTGACCGTTTGTGTCGCATCTTCAACTCCAGTTGCTAGTGTCGTTACGGCATCTTCAATCGTAACTAATGTTGCCGGCCCATCCCGTTGTCTAGTACATAGTGGTCAATCAGCATAGACAGCCAGAGTTGTTAGTGCCCCACCTTCTTCTAGTGCCATTCTAGCAAGGGGGGCATATTCTCAATATTTGCATATTGTCCAGAATCCACGTGCGCAAGGCCCTTATTATGACCCTATAGGTCATCATTTGTACACTTCCTTTCCAGCTGAACTCGTTGTTGAGGTTTCAGTTCTATTGAATGTCTCTTGGGGTACCACTGGTTATGGTGGTGGCCAAATCCATTCGGATCAAGGGTAGCCGTACCAAGGACCATCGTATCAAAGTCAATCATACTACACGCAGGCCAATTATGGGTAGCAGTATTATGGCCAAACCTATCCAGGGCAACCTAGAGGCTCGCAAGGACAACCCTCCCAGGGACAACCTTCGGCCTATGGTGGTCCGTCTTTTACCTATATTGGGCAACCTTCTGGAAACCCGTAACAAACTTATGCTTAACAAGGACAAACTGGAGTCCAGCAGGAATACCCTTCGAGTCAACCCTATGGGAATTCAGGACAACCTTACGCGCAACTAGGACAACCTGGAGTCCAACAAGGGTACCCTTCTGGGCAGGGTGGTCAGCCTTACATGCAGCAAGGCCAGCCCACTGCTCAAGCCTAGTCAGCCATCTGGTCCGCAAGGACATCTGGTCCACAAGTTCACAATACCGTTTTCACGTCAGTTCCAACCCATCTGACCATTTGTGTCGCATCTTCAACTCCAGTTGCTAGTGTCGTTACGGCATCTTCAATCGTAACTAATGTTGCCGGCCCATCCCGTTGTCCAGTACATAGTGGTCAATCAGCATAGACAGCCAGAGTTGTTAGTGCCCCACCTTCTTCTGGTGCCATTCTAGCAAGGGGGGCATATTCTCAATATTTGCATACTGTCCAGAATCCACGTGTGCAAGGCCCTTATTATGACCCTATAGGTCATCATTTGTACACTTCCTTTCCAGCTGAACTCACTGTTGAGGTTTCAATTCTATTGAATGTCTCTTGGGGTACCACTGGTTATGGTGGTGGCCAAATCCGTTCGGATCAAGGGTAGCCATACCAAGGACCATCGTATCAAAGTCAACCATACTACACGTAGCCCAATTATGGGCAGCAGTATTATGGCCAAACCTATCCAGGGCAACCTAGAGGCTCGTAAGGACAACCCTCCCAGGGACAACCTTCGGCCTATGGTGGTCCTTCTTTTACCTATATTGGGCAACCTTCTAGAAACCCGTAACAAACTTATGCTTAACAAGGACAAACTGGAGTCCAGCAGGAATACCCTTCGAGTCAACCCTATGGGAATTCAGGACAACCTTACGTGCAACAAGGACAACCTGGAGTCCAACAAGGGTACCCTTCTGGGCAGGGTGGTCAGCCTTACATGCAGCAAGGCCAGCCCACTTCTCAAGCCTAGTCAGCCATCTGGTCCGCAAGGAAAATCGTCGGTTGTACAAGGACAACCTAACACCCAGTAAGCTCAACCTTCTGGGCAAGTAGGTCCATCCAAAAATCAACGAGGGCAACCTTCCAGCCAGATGGCCCAACCCCAGTCTTCCCAAGGACATCCTTCTGGGTCCGCTCAACTGGGCATGCAGATGGTTCCTGCTTCTCAAGCTCAACCTGGGTTTTAGCCCGAGACTCAAACTGGTCTCCAGCCGCAAGGTGGGTTTCAATCCCAACCTTCTTACCAAGCACAGCTTGGTCCCTAGGTTCAATATGGAGCCCAACAACTGTATAGATACCAGCAACCCCAGGGGCAAAGTCAGTTTGCCCCATATCAAAATTATCAACAGCTGCAGGTCGCTCCTTATGAAAATTATCAGCAACCAAATGCTGCTCCTGCAGGTCAGTATGGTAACCAATGGGGTGCTAGGGGGCAGATCCAGAATCAACTATCCGGTTATGGATATAACCCTTACAGACAGAGTCCCTATGGACAGGGTCCTTTTGGACCTGGTCCGTCCGAACAAGGTCAATGGGGGCAACCAGCAACTGGGTGGAACTCTGGCCCTACCTCATATCCACAACCACAGATGTCCTTCAATCCTCAGCTACCATTCTTAGCAATTTTGGAACTGCCAGATGTGTCTAAATTAACCAATGATCCTATCTTGCATAATCCACACTGGCCACCGGTTCCAACCAAGATACCCGACGATTTTCCCAAATTTGACGAAAAAGCTGGAGAGGATACTTAGGCCCATGTAATGACTTATCACCTTTGGTGTTCGTCCAATTCATGGCTTGATGATTCAATCGGCTTTCGCCTATTCCAAAGGACTCTCACCGGCTCGTCTGCTAAATGGTACATTAAATTGACCCGTGCGTCTTTTAAAGATTTCAATTCATTGGCAATGTCATTCCTCACTCATTTTCAGTTACCCATTCGGTATGAGACGGGAACGCATCTCCTTACGTCTCTCAAACAAGACATGGCCACGCACATCTCTGATCATATACATGAATGGAGGCAGCGTCGTCGGTTGATCAATTTCTGGATTCCTGATCAACTCCTAACCGATTGGTTCATGACTTCCTTTTTCCCTAAGAACGCACGAGACATTGCTATGGGAGCTTGTGTGACTGAAGAGAAAGTTATCGCGTGTGCTCAGTACCTTGACTTTGTTTATTCTCAGTTAGGTACTTTATATGAGTATTTTCCTGATGCCCTGAGACATGGTACATCCAAAGCTCCACAAAATCCATCTAGTGACGAGGTTATTGGCTCTGTAAATCCGTCGTCGAAGAAATCATCCTCGAACCCTGGGAAGCAAAAATCGAATGCTTAAAACGAAAACACTTCTCAGGGTGGTCCTAATTCTGGGACTACTTCCGAGGTCAACAGTGTTCAGTCCACCACGGCGAACAAAGCCTCGAAAGGAAAGAAAAAGGGGAAAGCGAAGAATAAATTTGAGCAACTCAAACAGGACTCCTCCGAACCTCCACCCGAGGAAGGAGCCAAGCGTAAACCAAAGTATCCTTGTCTTGTCTGTGATGAGGATCACTATACCAAAGACTACCCAAGGCGGTCCGAGGTTAGTCGTTTATAGAAAGGCGCTGCTGGGATTCCTGCGGTTCTGAAAGAACCTTTCCCCTCTCAACAAACTCAAATGGTGGCCGATCCATCTTTGTCTTCTTCTGCCTTTGGTTCCCAAGTGTTCATTGCTGGAACAATTCCCGTTCATGTAACGACTCAAACAAAGGAATATCTGTCATCTGCCGGGAAATAGCCTGAGATCCCCTCAAGCGCTCCTCTATCCAGTTCTGGTCCGCTCCACATCGAGAGACCTAGTACTGAGACGCCCATCTGACCCCCTCCCAAAGGAGTACTCCATAGATCATCTTACAACCCAAATGCTCGTGTTGCCTAGCACTATAGCATAGTTGAGGACTTAGCACAGGCTCCGTCAGCTATGTCCGCTTTAGAAGTTCTCCAGAGTTGCCCCACTCAGAGGAAGTCCCTGCTATCGACCATCGGTGGCATCGACCCGGCAGATTCGGATTTGATCACCTTTGATCTCGAGAGCCATGTCCCAATGCTGCCTCATCAGATCAACTTCCTCATACAAGTCATCATCAATTCAAAAAAGATCCATCATACGGTTATTGATGAAGGCGCGTCAACTTGCATCATCTCTGTTGCTTGTTGGAAAGCGATCGGGTCTCCGACTTTGAGCCAGCCTCCCACGACGCTAGAAGCCTTTGATGGGAGAGAATCTCGTCGCTATGGTATCCTTCAATGATTGTCGATTACTTTGGAAGGGAAAATCGTTGAAGTGGAAGTTGAGATCGTTGATGCAAATCTTACTTACAACTTCCTTTTGGGCCGAGGCTGGACATATGCCATGCGTTTCATGGCTTCATCCCTCTTCCGTGTCATTCGTTTCCCTCACCAGGGGAAAATTGTCACGGTAGACCAGCTCTCCTTCTTCGCTTCTTCTTCTGAAGGCAATGTGCCTTTCGTGGAGCATACCTCCATCCCTTTCGAGAGTATGGGATCTGGGCTCTTCAAAGATCCCGCCCTCATGGGTGTCTTTTCACTCCCACCACTAAACCTCACCTCCATCAGTATGATTTCGGTTCGTTCCGATCCTTGGGTCCTCCCCTCCACTGACCAGATCGAATCATGGGGTGAGGAGATGCCGTTGAGTTCTGCCAAGCTCAACTACATCGAAATCGCTGCTGTATCGGCTTGTCCTGTTGAATCTGCTTCTTTAAGCAGAGCTCTTGACTCATTGGACTATTCCCCTTGGCTTGGAGACTGTGCCTCCTCGGATCCACTAAAGGAAATATTTCCTTCCGACGAAGCCATCATAGAGACCATGTCCCTCGAGGAACCTCCATGGTTCAATCTTCATTACCGTTCCTCGTTTCTCCCTACCCTTCGGGAAACGTTGGCTTTTCTCGAGCGGTTTGCTCCATGTCTCCCTTCACAACCTCTTCAGACACCTATTCAGGTCTATCAAATATCTTCTGAAGGGAATTTGGGGAACATTATGCAGACCCAAGCTATCGACATCTCTATTAAACCATGGATTATCGAGCACATCTACATAGGAGTCACTTGCACTCCTGAGGAAATTCAAATCTACATAGATCTTTTTCGCGAATTCCGTGACATATTTGCATGGTCCTATGAAGAGATGCCTAACATTGATCCAAGCATCGCAGTGCATGGGATACCTACGTATCCAGGACCTAAACCTGTTCGTCAGCGTTTACACCCTATGCACCCCCGCAAGGCTGCAGCAATCAAAGCAGAAGTCTAAAAGCTTCTTAAAGCTGGCTTCATTTACCCCATCCCACTCACGGATTGGGTCTCTAACATTGTCCCTGTGGATAAAAAACAGGGTATTATTCGCGTCTATGTCGATTATCGCGATATTAACCAAGCCTGCCCAAAAGATCACTACCCCACACCTTTCATTGACCACCTCATTTATGAGTGTGCTGGGAGTGAGATATATTCGTTCATGGATGGATTTTCTGGATACAACCAGATTAATATCGTGCCCGCCGATCAACATAAGACAGCCTTTATCTGTCCGTGGGGTACATTCGCTTATAAAAAGCTCCCTTTTGGTCTCAAGAATGTCGGCGTCACTTTCCAACGTGCGATGTCTTATGCCTTTCATGATATACGGCACATCGTGCAGCCTTATCTGGATGACCTTCCCGCTCATTTAGCTAAATGCCAAGACCATCCGTTGCATCTTCGTGAAATTTTTCTCCGCTGTCGACATGACCATATTCGACTTAATCCGCATAAATGTGTCTTCTGCGTAGAGTCTGGCCGACTTCTCGGGTTTATCGTCTCCCGAGAGGGAATCCACTTGGATCCCCTTAAAGTTGAGGCTATTTTGAATCTTCCTCCCCCTGCTTCTTTCCGACAACTGCAGAGCTTATAGGGTAAAGCAAACTTTTTACGACGATTCGTCCCGAATTATGCCAAGACGGAAAAAGGTTTCACATGGTTACTCAAGCGTGACACCCCGTTTCAATGGGATGCCATAGCTCAAGAGTCTTTTGAACATCCTAAAACTCTTCTGGTTTCCGCCCTTTTGTTGCGGCCTCCAAATTACCATCGTGATTACACGTTGTATCTGGCCATTGTTGATACCACCATCGGCATGGTTCTAGTTCAGGATGACGATGATGGCACTGAACATGTTATTTATTACCTTAGCCACAATTTGTTAGACACGGAGTCTCGATATGCTTATGTCGAGAAGTTGGCACTGGCTGTTGTTTGTGTCGTTCAATGCTTCCGTCATTACATCTTGTTGCGTACCACGACAGTGATCTCTGATTGCAACCCAATGACCTACATTTTGTCACGTCAGTTGCTGGGGGGCAAATACTCGAAGTCGATAGTCATCCTCCAAGAGTTCGACTTGGAATTTACTGCTGCCAAGTCTAAGAAATCGCTTGTCTTCGCTGAACTGTTATGTTCTCTGCCATCTACTGCTGCGTCCTCTCAGTTAGAGGATTCCTTTCCGGATGAAACTCTTTTCCTCATCAGCACCCTCGATCCCTAGTACAGGGATATTATTGTCTACTTGCATATGTCCTCCTTCCATCCCGAGACCTCTAAGGATGATCGCCGATGGATCCAACATCAAGCCCAACCATATTGCATCGTTGGGGACACCCTGTACCATCTCAACGTTGATTTTGTTCTTCGCCGATGCTTGAATTTCGAAGAAGTGGAGAGAGTTTTGAATGACTGCCACTCTAGTTCTTGTGGTGGTCACATGTCTGGATATGCCACTGCACAAAAAATCCTCTGTGCTGGCTACTTTTGGCCCTCCATTTTCAAGGATTGCATTCTTGCTGTCCGTTCATGTCATGAGTGCCAAGTTTACCAACGGAAGATGCGTGCACCCCCTGCTCCACTACACCCCGTTGTAACTGTCGGTCCTTTTGCCAAATGGGGCATCGATTATATGACCTATAACCCTCGCTCGACTGGGGGGCATGGGTACATCATCGTTGATGTTGATTATTTCACGAAATGGGCCGAGGCGATGCCTACATTGTCTGAAGGCGGTCACACCGCGGCGGAGTTTTTGTTCAACCATGTAATCTCACAGTTCAGAGTGCCCTAAGACATCGTCACTGATCACGGAAATCATTTTCATAATCACATGATGACCGAGCTAACAACCCAGTTGGGCCTAAGGCATGATATTTCAACCCCGTACTATCCTCAGGCAAACAGTCAAGTGGAAGCCGTGAACAAGGTCTTGGTCACGATGCTTCAACGAACTGTTAGCATGCATAAGTCCAATTGGCATTTGATGTTGTTCTCCACTTTGTGGGCCTACCGCACCTCTGTGAAGGACGCCACCGGTTTCACTCCTTTTCAGTTAGTTTATGGACTGGACGATACCCTTCCTATTGAGTGTGAGATTCCTTCATTAAAGATAGTCGTCGAATTGCTCCATGATACTACTCCAGTAGAAGAGCGCCTTCTTTACTTAGAGCAGCTGGACGAGACTCGTCGTCTAGCCTCCTTAGCTATTGAAGCATAGAAGAAGCGAGTGAAAACTCACTTCAACCATATTTTTCATCCCCGCTCTTTCATTGAGGGAGACTTAGTACTGCTCTATGATCAAGCTAAAGATAAGTTGGGGGAAGGAAATTTCAAACCTATGTGGCGCGGGCCCTACATTGTGAAATGCATTTTGCCAAAAGGGGCCTACGAGCTTATTGATTACGAAGGGAATCCCCTGGATAAGCCCCGAAATGGGCTTTATTTGAAAAAATACTATGCATGAGTCCAGGCACTCTCTCTTTTTTGTATATACGTGTGCTTTCAGCAAGTGTGTTGTGTGTGCATGTTTTCATGTTTTTGTCTTGGTGTGTCGGCGCGATTGCCACTTATTGTGTCTTTTTGATTCTTGGACAGATGTCTGGATCGCCTTACGTTGGTTTCGCTGATGGTGCCTCCCGCAGTACACACAACTTGTCATCTGCGGCATGGGTGATCTACGATCCTCGTGGTGAGTTAGTAGACATTCAAGGGGTTTGTCTAGGTTGTACAATGAACGATGTCGCTGAATATAGTGTTGTGATTGAATTATTGGCTGAGGCGATTAACCTTGGCATTCGAACATTGGTTGTGAACTTGGACTCTTAGCTTGTCGTCCACCAACTCAACGGGCATTATTCCGTCAGAGATCTTCAGATCTTAAGGTTGTATTTATGTGTTAAGTTGTTAGAAAGGGATTTTGATTTCATTACTTATCAACATATTCGAAGATGACTTAATACGTTAACCGATGCATTAGCTAATTATGTGTTGGACAGGCATTTGCAAAACATGTAATTTTACATCATACAAGAAGCATAAAGTACAATAAACCATAGAACATATGTATATATATATGTGTGTGTGTCCAAAATGTTTGCACCCCATGCATCATCAAAAAATAATACATGTCTGTCTAAATACATCTGGAGACAACATGTATCTCAAAAAATATGCATAAAAAGAAAAACGCCTAGATATCTAGTCCCGATGGTGCTCATGGTAGCACGTCACCGCTGGCACTAAACGTCGCAGGAGTCGGTAGATGTGAGTTGGCACCCCCACCGTGTGCCAGTGGTATGCTAGCAGGACATCGGCTAGCCGAGCGTAATCTGGAATCCCTCGAGTGATAGCCTCGAGGTTCTGAATAAACTCTACTTTTTCACCACCCTCCTCCTGAGGATCAGCTCCTACTACTGCTACTGCTGGGTGTCTCCTCGCAATGGGAGACATGCTAGTCGGACACTCTGGGCCAACATCTACATATGCATATAAAGGTCATTAGGACAAGCACGTACCAACCAAAAAATTATAAAAACACAAAATCAAAAAATGAGATCATACCAATCTCCTCATCCCAGTCCTCTCCCTCCAGCAGAGGGAGGTCAGGGTCTCCGGTGAAGTCTATCCCCGCATACGGCCTGTCCTCCAACACAATCAATTGGCGGCGAAGCCACTCGAAGAACTCAGGTCTAAAAGACATCTGTTGACCGCCACCACCCCTCGGCATCAATGCCACCCATTGAGCCATCCTCGGCTCTCGAGGTGCTGGGTGAGGAACAAAGGCTCCTTGGCCCTCGAAGCTTGGCATGCGTTCCAAGAAGAACGTCACCAAGATGGAGCCATATCCGAATGGCTGCAGCTTTCCTTGCTTGCCCTTGGTCAGCAGCCTCTTCATATTGGTCGTCACTACTGATGCCCAAAATGAAGACTGTCAGACTAATGCACTCTTTCGCCAGGATCAAATGTTTCTTCGTAGCTTCGTGGGGTGCCTATGCCCCCACAGCTCGTGTGATGGTGAACAACAATGCTCTAAGTGTTAAGTTCGGGACGGTGGGGATATCCACGTTCGAGCTGCCCTGCCCGTATCTTGCACCTGGGCAAACTCGGGCCCTCACCTCCTCCATCTTCTCTCCAGATGGCCTGCTACTGGTCAGTTGAGGTACTGGCCCCCGTCGTGACAATCCAGTAAGGATGTAGACATCAGATACGTCTAACTCCAATACTTGGTCCCGCATTCGGAACACCTGTTCCTGTACATCCCACAAGTTGACCAAATACTGTAAGAGCTCTAGCTGAGCTCGCAAATAGGATAGAAGGAAATACTTCTTGATCCCACATGCTCTGAGAGCCTCCATGCAGTCCTCAACTGTTAAGGCCAATGTGTCCACTTGGTCATGTTCTCGTTCTTTCCACACGATCACCATTTTCGCGTATTTCCATGCAAACACAAGCCCAAAACAATGGTTTAGATTCCTGAATAACTTGAAATTGCAGGAAAATTGGTTTAAATTTGTTAAAAATTCGCCCAAAAACCCGCGCGTCCGTTGGCACGACTATTTCTAAAACAGTCGCGCCCATGGGCGCGTGCCCTTTGGGAAAGTTGCCCCATTGGCGCGGGTCCGTGCCCGAAACCCACGCCAATGGGCGCAACCCTTGAATTTGAAATCCTCCCTATAGGGGATGAAAAAGAAATTTAAAACAAATTTCAAACAGATAGAAATGGAGCAAAGGATGAGACCTCTTACCTAACACTGACGGCGCTCTGAATGGTCGACTGGATTTGTCGCAATCGCCGATTGAAGATCGCACACCAAAAGCCCTCATGTCGCTCTCCAAAGGTAAAAAGTGAAAAGTAATTTTTTGTTTTACCATTTTCACCATTTTATAACTTTTTGACCCCTAAAGAGGTTTTAAAAGTCATTTTATGAATATTTTTATGAATATTTGTGTCGAAAATCGATTTTATGCTGGTTTCTTGTGCAGTGACAGGTGTTTGTGCAGCTTTGGCGGAAAAACGAGTTGTATTTTATACTTTTTCGGACTCGGTAAATACATGAAAAAGTCACTTTGGAGTCATCTTTTGCTCTTCTCTAACTCTCTAAACCTGAAAATAATGCCGAGTTGGTCCTCCCCACTCGTTAAATGGAAATGAGAGGTGGTCGTCTTTAAACCCTTTTCCAACCATTTAAAAACGAAAAGATTGTTGGACCCTTGTCGTTTCTGGTTCGTTAACGGTCACGAAGCGACGTGGTTTTGATCGCTTTTTTACTTTTTCACATCAGAATCACTACCTATGAAAAGTACTCCTCAGTCGTAATGATCGGGCAGTTCTTTCGAGCATTGTTTTATACTTTTTCGGGCTCGAGAGTCACAACTTTATGAAAAAGGACACCCCTGAAGTTTACTTTTCCGCTGTCTTTTCAAACTCTCTAAACATGAAAAGACACCGATTTCTTCCTTTGTTAGACTCGTTAAAGCTAAATGACATTGGATCCCATCGAAATGATGCCTCCGAAGCATATTCTATCCCCGTCAAGCTTGTCATCCAAAAATAACCTGGGTACTTGCCAGAAATGGTGGGGAATAAAGGAACCACAATTATCGTCGTGTCGGCAGTATGTCGCTCTTGAACATGGCACTTGTCTGCATTCGTGTCTGGGTGGGGAAATCTCATCTTATTTGACACTTGCCTCCATGGGTTTAGGTTATCCTGTTTGACCTCTCATCTGCTCATCGCCTTGTCACCATGACCCCTGATCATTTGATGTCAAATACTGCCAAGTCCACTGTCATTCCGCTGATATGTTCAAGAGAAGTTGACCTCTACAGAATACTTAACCTCCCTCTGATACCTCACACAAAACATTTTATCCTTCTCTGTCTCGTGTCGATGATGTGGGAAGCATTATGGCCCGCCTTCGATCAAGGTCACTTCCTGTCGACTTCAGCTCATTATCCAGGAAGTTGACTTAGAGACTCCCTTCAGGTACCTTGGAGCCTGCATGCCTCAATGGCAGGTTCTTCGTGTTCGACACGAGGTTTTCATCATTGGCCTCCGATCGGATGATTCTGCGGGTGTTCGACACTAGCTCACTAATTCGGACGCCGAGGATTGTACCTATAGTACCTTCCATTGTCATTATTGTGGTACCTCTCATGTCTGTTAACAGTTTTCATCATTGACTGGTAATCAAACGATGTTCCTGCATGTTCGACTTTGACTCCCATATTTGCATGCTTGAACTTGTACTTTGTTTGGGTCAAGATGGAGCGCAAGACCCTAGATTTTTTCTGTTGAGATCCAAGTTGCATTTTGTGGATTATTATCATCACTACGTGACTCATTCACTGGATGGCTGCGACCATGCCTGAGTCTATTCATCGATCCTCGCTGGATGGTTGCATCCATACCTTGGATCCATTTTTTATGTACTCTACTATGGATGGCTGCGCCCATACCATGTACATCATGTACTTGAGATATCAGTTGTACTTCGTGCAGGTTCTCTAGCAGCCGTGATTTCAGTTGACCATGTTCTTGTAAAGCGTTTCACCCCTCTCTCTCTTGGGCTTCATGCTTTAGGGGGCATCTATTACACAGTATTTTGTCACCGTCCCTGTTACCCCTTCTCCCGCATATTGGAGGACCCATTTTGGGACCTGTGAGAAGTGACATAACCTGAAAACACCTGCGTTGTATCCCCTTGAGTGTGTACTTCATATGCCCTGAAGACACCTTTTGCAAAATACCCATAAAAATATCCCTTTTTCCATTCGCGTTGTTCCTCAGTGTATCACTCGCGCCAATGAGGGAAATCCTCCAAAGAGGGCGCGCCAGCGGGCGCTCTGTCTCAGAGTCGCACTCGCGCCAACTCAGTTGGTTAAGGTTTTTAACAAACCAACTTACAAAGGTTCTTCCTAACCTATCCATGAACTAATTCCAGTTTGAGTTAGTTCAGTTGGGCTTCGAATCTCCATAGAAGGGAAGTAGTTCTCCACCTCTCATGGAAGCTTCCTAATGATAAGGACAATCCCATGAATCTTGTGGATGACCCTATCTCCTTCTCCTCTCTCTATATAAGCTTGTCCCTTTGCCTTTGACAAGCTAGTTAGTAATTCTACTCTTCAAGTTCCAAATTCTAAGTCCCAAAGTCTGAGAATTGGTAAGCTCATGCTACAAGAGGCCTTGTTCATCCCCATAAGGCTACATCTTTAATGAGAAGATCTTTTTCCAAGTAACCAAGGAGAGAGAGGGTTTTTCCCCATACCCTACAAGCTTTGCAGGGCATGTGTTGCTGATCAGCTAGCAAAAGAAGGATTTGACGTCAGAACTTGGTTGTATTCTCTTTTGTTTATCAATAATAATAGACGACTATCATTATGGTTCCACTCATATTTTCTTTATAACGATGTTTGAGTTGTATCCTTTCTGACTGATACATAGTTGCATTTCTTGGATTTTATGCTTGTATTTTTGTTGTTTTTTGCATGTGTAGGTGTCTGTTCATGAGGATCGTGAGGATTGTGACCAGCTGAAGCGAAAGAATGGGAGAAACGACTCTTCTATGAATACTAGCGTTGGATTTGAGGTAGGCCCTCATCATCAGTCTTTACTTTGCAATTAGGAACCTGCGTGTTAGCGTTGTTTGATTGTTGGTAGACCCCATTTAGGCTAGTGGTATCGCCTCTGTCTGCAGAGTGGATTTACCTATACAACACTACCTTCTGCCAAAAATGGACCATATTTTGCAAAGGGTGGTGGGTTCTTCAAGAATATCACTGTTAGATGGATTCTCAGGCTTCAATCAAATCTTGATGCACCCTGATGACCAAGACAAAACTGTCTCACTACCCCTTGGGGAACATTCAAGTATGTAAAAATGCCTTTTGGACTCAAGAATGCAAGGGAAACTTTTCAAAGGGCCATGGATATAGCTTTTGCTAAAGAAATCCATGACTTCTTAGTCATTTACCTAGATGACCTTACAACTTTCTCCAAATCAAATCAAGAGCACTTGGATCATCTAAGGCAAGTATTCTTAATCTGCAGGAAATATTGTATATCATTAAACCCAAAGAAATCCTTGTTTGCCCTAGAAGAAGGAAAATTATTGGGTCATATTATCTCCAAAGAAGGCATTAGAATTGACCCAGACAGAATACAAGCCATCCTACAAGTCCCACATCCTAGAAACATTAAAGAACTGCAAGCCTTTTTGGGAAAAATCAACTTTATTAGGAGATTCATACCAAATTTGGCCGAACTAATAAGATTTCTAAACAAAATCATAAAAAAGGACTCAAAGGTCAAGTGGACGATGGAAAATAAGCAAGCCTTTGAAGAAATTAAACAAGATTTAACTCAAACACCAGTCCTCACAAACCCCAACTTTGACAAAGATTTTATCATATTCTCATTTGCATTAGAACATACAATTGATGTTGTTTTGCTTCAAAAAGATGACCAGGGATGTGAATAACCCATAGCCTTCTTCAGTACAGCCCTTAGAGATGCCCCACTGAAATATCAAATCATGGAGAAACAGGCATATGCCCTTGTAAAGGCCATCAAGGATTTCAGAGTTTAGATCTTGTACTCTCATGGGATTGCCTATGTGCCCAACACTGTTGTTAAAGATGTTCTAACCCAAGAAGGCATTGAAGGCAAAAGGGGCAAATGGATATCTACCATACTGGAATATGAAATTGAAATTAAACCCACTAAATTGATAAAAGGACAAGGGCTAGCTAAACTCATGACTGAAACTAACTTTCAAGCCCTTGACATAAATCAATTGGATAATGAACAGGAGATGGTGACTCCATAGATCAATCAATCCTTTGCACAATCACCCTGGTATGTTGATATCTCTTTTGTGTTATTAAACTTGCAAGCTCCTCCAGTATTATCGAGAACCAAGAAAATATTTTTGAAAATGAAAGCTTCTAAGTTCTGCATTTTAGATCATGTTCTTTTTTGGAAAAATCATGATGGTGTTTTGTTAAATTGTCTAATCAAAGAGGAAACTGACAAAGTGCTCCAAGAATTTCATGCAGGGGATTGTGGTGGACATTTGTATTGGAAATCAACTGTTTGGAAATCAACTGCTGACAAAATCCTAAGGGCTGGATTTTATTGGCCCACCTTATTCTCTAATGTGAAGAAATATGTAACCTCTTGCCACAAATGCCAAATGTTTCAAGGCAAGAAAACATTGCTGCCTCTGCCCCTCAAACCAGTTTCCACTGAGAAACCATTTCAACAATGGGGTTTAGACTTCATTGGGGAAATCCACCCTTCATCGTCTAGCTAGCACAAGTGGATTTTGACTGCTATAGACTATTTTACCAAGTGGATAGAGGCCATCCCTTGTAGGCAAGCCAACAACTCAGTGATCATTCAATTCCTTGAAACCAACATCTTATCCAAGTTTGGCTACCTAGAGAAAATCATTACAGACAATGCTGCTGCTTTCAAATCTAAGAAAATTATTAATTTCTTCCATAAGTACCACATTACCTTGGGCCATTCCACAACCTACTATCCTCAAGGCAATGGCGTAGCTGAATCCTCCAACAAAAGCTTGATCAACATTATTAAGAAGGTCTTGGAGGAGAAAAATAAGAACTGGCATAATAATCTTGTCAATGCCCTATGGGTAGACAGATTGACCACCAAGAAATCTATTGGGACCAGCCCCTATCAATTGGTTTATAGAATGGAAGCAGTTTTCCCTTCTTCTTTGTGAATCCCAGTAATGAAGCTGATAGAAGGGATACAAGCAGAACCTAATGATATACACAGAAGGATCAATCAAACTATTTACTTGCAGCAGACAAGAGAAGAAGTCTACCACAGAGCGTAGATCCTACAAGAAAAGATCAAAAAGATATTTGAAAAAAGAACCAAAGCAGAGGATTTTTTCATTGGCGATAAAGTTCTGAAGTGGGATTCTAGAAGGGAACATAAAGGAAAACATGGGAAATTTGATTTCTTATGGAGAGGGCCATTTATCATTCAGACTGTACAAGGAAATAATACCTATTTTTTGAAAATCTTGGATGATACAGGGGCAAAGGATGGGCGCGTCAATGGCAGGATGCTGAAGCACTATTTTCAGCCACCTTGTCAAGAATAGCACCACTTCAACTTGTACATAGTAGTGTTTAATTTCTGCAGTTTATTCCAGTAATAGGATAGGGAATAAGTTACAGAAATTTTTGAAGAGAGAGCGAGGGATTGTGCTACATTTGGCTCTTGCTTTTTAGAATATCAGAAGAATCTAAAGAATCAGACTTGGGAACTGTGAAAATGATGAGAAATTATCATACTAACTACCCAAAATAGAGCTACAGTGCTGCAGTAAGTCCATAAGATAAACAGTGCTGCAAAGGGGCCATTTTATGAAACAACTAGGGATAAATTTCAAACTACAGTAAGGAACTGAAAGATAAGGCCATCTAACCTACTATTCTTGACTTTTCACTAGGAAACGCCATCCCCAAGTGGAGCCATTGTTAGCTCCCTATACCAATAGGTTTCATTTTTCATGATTGACTGGGGAAGTGCCAAATATGTTCATCCTTTTTATACTACAAAGGTTCCATATGTGGATCAATCTTCACACCGCATAGGTGGTTAACTTGTGCCACAATTGATGATTAACTAGACAACTTAATCCTGGCTAGATCATGTTTGAATTTCACTTGTCTAAGAATAGAGAATGGAGGCCTGCACAAATAGTTTAAACTTGGCAGGCCAATAGATAGGCAGAGAAGCAAAGGGTCTCAATAGCGTAATCTGAGCCCTGGAAGAAATAAGGGTATACTTGGATAGCAGGGCAGCCAAAAGAAAAGAAAAGAAAGAATCAGGATTTTCCAATTCAAGTGCACCCAATAAGAATGAAGAAAAAATGATAGGTATACTAGGTTGGGTAGGTACTTTTGAAGGTACAAAGGCATCGTTTGTGAGAAATTTGCTCTTTCGAATGACTTGCCATCTCATACAATCATGGGGCACCATGGCAAGGTGGCTACAGATCAAATGAAGCATGACTAACTCCCCTCCTCATCTTCCCAAAGAAACATTTACTAACACTCCCCCCAAAGGGTAAAGAGATATGCTCATTACCCTTAGCCCCTTTAGCCTACTTCATTTCATGGCAAAACTAAGTGAGAAGATGTTTTACCTAGGCAAAATAAGCCACATTTCTTGTGTAAAAGGTCTTGATTTTATCTTTCCAAAGTTTCCTAAAGTTTCATCATTGGTCATTCATTCCTCTCCCCTTGGCCTAAGTTTATACTTTATAAAATTTAGCCTAAGCCAGGAAAACCCCTCCCCCACAATCATATTAACCTACTAACCTTACTATATAACTCCTATGTATAGCTCCCCCCCCCCCCTTAGTATATAAATACATAAAAAGCCACAAAAAATAAGTATCCCCACCCTCGACTGACTATAGCCATATTTTACATTTTTTTTAGGGAGCTACTGGCCCACCAGGGGCCTAATAGCAACCCTCCACACACCCATCGGGATTTATATAGCCTTTGGCTAAAAAAATAACCTAACCCCACAATTTTACCTGAAAAAACCCACTTTTCCTTAGTCCGTCGATGCATAGAAAAGCATTACAAAACATGAAAAATTAGCGTGGGTCCGCCACTGTTAAAACCCCACTACCTCGATCACCCGCTAGTCGTCTGATCACAGCTCCCAGATTCGATGGTGGTCGGAAATTTCGGAAGCCCCCAACTTTCCGAAGAATAGCTTTCGGGGGATGGGTGGTATTTCCACCGTACCGAGGATGCGTGTCAAGCGCTCGGTATGTTTGGAGCCCCCTCCCCTGAAACCAATTTCCCCAAAAAGTAGTGCGCTATTACCGCCTACCACTTGCCCCCTCCCTACTAATGTCATGCTTATGTAACCTGATGACATCATCCACCACGTCATTTGCCACATCATCTGCCACGTCATGTGCCATGTCAGCCTCTGTACCCACTAAACGACAAAATGACATCATCTTGACGTCATCCAAAAAAAGCGCCAATAACCCGCCAAAGTCAATTTGTGGGTAAAAAGGGTAAATGTAATGCTTCTTTTACTATTCTCTATTTATTATCTTCGTGCACCTGTACATGCAAACTACGTCAAAACACCATTTTCAACCGCCCTAATTTGTCAACCAGCAAGCACCGTGTCCAGCTCGGCCCCTCGACCCACCTGGTCACCTGCAAGTCACCCATTTCACCGGGAATACAGGTATTCACCATCAATTCACTCCCGACCTTGTTTTCCATTAGTTTCTCTATGAATTTAGCACCAACACCCATAATTTAAAAGTGAAAACATTGTGTTGTTGCCCACAAGTCCTCCATAAGCTTCTGAGATACCAAATTCACTAGAAATCCATACAGTCACCCGAAATTGAGCTCGTATGGCCCTATAAACTCCCCAAAGAGCCTCCCAGGCCATCTTTTGCCCAAAATTGAAGTCCGTTCTGCCAAAAGCCCACAGTCCCTCCTTCTCCAACTGATATCACTGCACAAAGCCCAATTCAAGCCAACAAACTAGTTCTAACTGTGAATATCCCAGTGAAATCTTTGAAGCCATCCTCCTGCTCATTTTTTGCCTGCACAGAGCCAGAAATTGCAATTCTAAAAGCAATATAGCTAAGCCATGGAAGGTCCAGTGACCTTAAACATCACCCCCTGCAATGCACCCCACAAAGAGTTAGAGCATTTTCCCTTGGCTGATAAGGATTATCTAATCCAAGACCTAGAAGGTTTTCAAAACAATCTTCAGGTAGTGTGTGAGCTCAGAAACAGTCACTTGAACCAAGAAGATGTATGTGGTATTTGGGAATCAAACTTGCCCAGATATTACCTCCCCTCTGTTAACATCTTCCCTGAGATCATCCACCTCTGTTTTGAGAACTATGAGCCAACAAACAGAGCCATTAAAATTCCATCTGGGACTACTCTTTCTATATCACTCCTAACTCTATCAACCAGGTGCTGAACTTTAAGTCAACACACAACCAGTTTCCTCTTACCATGAAGTAATTGCCAGACGAAGGTCCCAAACTCTCCCGCACAGAAATAGCCAAAGTTTCCAAAGTATTCATGACGACAGATAGAAAGCCCCAGTACCCCACCTCCTTTTCATTATGGCTCCTTCACTGAAATGGGTAGGTTAGTGGTTGATATGATATCTTTTTTGTTGGGGTTCAAGACCAGTGAGCACATTGATGAAACCATACTGGTTATACAGTCCAATTTTACCCCAGGGCATCCCCCTACTATCAGGTACAATTATGCCAAGTTCATTGCCAATAAAATCCATGACCAATTGTTAAGGCTGGACAGGGAGGGAATGTTCAAATATTCCTCCTATATATATCATATATTTTTATATTTCCAGAGAGATGTCTTCCAATTCCCCATTAGCAAATTGGACCACAAAGGGGAGAGGAGGTCTGTTATTTTTTGGACTTCAATATTTCATAATATACGCTTCTCTCCCTACTCTTATTGTGAGTTTATTGATCTATTTGTGTACCCTCTATGTTGCCTTTTGATGAGAACTCCTCCTCCCAGACTGACACATGATATGAAGAAGATACTACAGCTCTCCAAGAACTATAGAATAGGTGACTGGTATTTCTACCAGAATCACACTATTCTCAAAATATATGGTTGTGAGCTCTGCCCCTACAGGTTACCCAGATATGTGCCAATGAGGATCTTTGCCTTGGAATATTTCAGGCAATTCATCAACTCAGATCTGAGTCACTTCCATAGCACAAACAAAAAGGCCCAATTGAAACCCAGAGACCAATTATGCCCCTTTGTCATGAACAAGAAAGAGGGATGGAAGGATGCTTATGACCTATTGGGTCAAACATACAGACTCAAGATAAGCTTTTGGTGGGTGCCCTATGACCCATATGGCTTCATCAATGCAAGAAGGATAAAATATGGGCTAGCATCCCATGAACACTGCCGCATCCCTGACATAGAAAAATATGCCAACCAAGATGACTGGTTGGAGGGAACCCTAGTTGAAGAGTTGACTGAAGAAGAAAAAATGGAACAAACCATGAAAGATTTGGAAAAAACTCTTGACTTGGAATCTTGTGGGCAGGTGTCTTTCAAAAAGCCACAGCCAACTGGGGAGAGCTCATCAACTACCACAACTACACAATAGGTTGCCCAGGAAAGGACTACACCAGAAACAGGGACAGCAAAAGGCAAGGAACTGCTAGTGCGAGAAAAAGAAATCATGGAAGAGCAGCCTGCTACTTCAAAGGGACACACCCAAGGGGAATCCCCTTTATTACAAACACAAGCTCCAGAGGTACCAACACTGCAGACTCCTCTTCCTGAGGAGAAAGGAAAGAAAACGGACCGAGAAGAGATCACACCTGCAAGTGGGTCAACAGGCCAGCAATAGGCCAAGAGGCAAAGAGTAGATCCTCCTGAAGAGGACACAATGGAAGACATCACTGAGAGCCCAAGAGGAGAGAGAGATATTCGCCAAACGACCTCTACAAGCTCTCATAAACAAGGAGGGAGACAACATGGAATGGAAGTCTCTACCTCAAGATCACAAGCAAAGAAGCCAACAGACATCAAGCTATCATTCGACGATATTAAGGCTCAAAATGAGTCCTTGAGAATTCAATTGTATGATTAGTTTCTCAAGATGACACCCTCCAAACAACATAGACTAATGGCAGCCTATGACATGAAGGAGGAAAAAATGATTTTCAGTCATTTCAAGGCCAAAGTTTAGCACCCCCAGTCTGCAGCTGACTATATAAGGACCAATCTAGAGGTCCTTGCCAAGGACATTCACCTAATGGATCGAATCGAATTACACAAGAAAACAGGTGAAATGGTCTATGCCACACTGGCAGACAAAGAAATACTAGCCCATCAATTGAAAGAGTCACTGAGTAACCAAGAAAAAGGCCCAATTGAAACTCAGAGACCAATTAGGCCCCTTTTTCATTAACAAGAAAGAGGGATAGAAGGATGCTGATGACCTATCGAGTCAAACATACAGACTCAAGAGAAGCTTTTGGTGGGTGCCCTATGACCCATATGGCTTCAACAATGCAAGAAGGATAAAATATAGGCTAGCATCCTATGAACACTGCCGCATCCCTGACATAGAAAAATATTCCAACCAAGATGACTGGTTGGAGGGCACCCTAGTTGAAGAGTTGACTAAAGAAGAAAAAATGGAACAAACCATGAAAGATTTGGAAAAAAATCTTGACCTGGAATCTTGTGGGCAGGTGTCTTTCAAAAAGCCACAGCCAACTAGGGAGAGGTCATCAACTGCCACAACTGCACAACACGTTGCCCAGGAAAGGACTACACTAGCAACATGGACAACAAAGGGCAAGGAACTGTTAGTGCCAAAACAAGAAATCATGGAAGAGCAACCTACTACTTCAAAGGGACACAGCCAAGGGGAAGCCCCTTCATTACAAACAGAAGCTCCAGAGGTACCAACACTACAGACTCCTCTTCCTGATGAGAAAAGAAAGAAAAGGAACTGAGAAGAGACCACACCTGCAAGTGGGTCAACAGGCCAGCAGGAGGACAAGAGGCAAAGAGTAGATCCTCCTGAAGAGGACATTGTGGAAGACATCACTGAGAGCCCAAGAGGAAAGAGAGCCGTTAGCCAAGAGACCTCTACAAGCTCTCACAGATAAGAAGGAGGGAGACAGCATGGAATGGAAGTCTCCTCCTCAAGATCACAAGCAAAGAAGCCAACAAACATCAAGCAGTCATTCAAGAATATTAAGGCTCAAAATGAGTCCTTAAGAATTCAATTGTATGACCAGTTTCTCAAGATGACACCCTCCAAACAACATAGACTAATGGCAGCCTATGACATGAAGGAGGAAAAAATGATTTTCAGTCATTTCAAGGCCAAAGTTCAACACCCCCAGTCTGTAGCTGACTACATAACGACCAATCTAGAGGTCCTTGCCAAGGACATTCATCCAGTGGATCAAATCGAATTACACAAGCAAACAGGTGAAATGGTCTATGCCACACTGGCAGACAAAGAAATGCTGACCCATCAATTGAAAGAGTCACTGAGTAACACATCTGCTCGATTGGACTTAGAGAATATCCCTTCTCTAGCCAAATATAACTGCATTAAGACTCTGGAGGAAATAATTGTTGAGTTGGGACATGATCCCAAGGATGCCAAGGCAACCAAGGCATTGATAAAAAAGAAGGAGGAGTATATTGTTGCCCTTAGAAAGCAGTTGAAGATGCCTGTGACCATGCATCCCCAAACAACAGAGCCAACACAAGAAGAGGCAGAAGAGGATGTCATGGATCTATTAATAAGAATGAACCAAAGACTAATACAGACAGAGCAAGAGCTGGAGAAAGCATTACAAAGTAAGCAGGGAGAGTCAACCTCCCAGCTACCTCAAACAGCTCCAACAATTGTCTCTGCTCCCCCCACAAACACAGCAGCAGCTCCTCCCACTGAACCACCAGTCACAATAGGTACTGAGACCACAGATGCTACAGCAGCAACAACAAGAAAGCCTAAGGCCAGCATGAAAATGGAGGAAATGATGAAGGCAGTAAAAGAGCTAGAATCTCAAATGTCAGAGCTCAGAGAGACAAAAGAAAAGCTAACCAAGCTAGAAGCGAGCTATGACAAATAAAAAATGACAGTAGCAGAGAATACCAGAGAAGTCAAGGCCCTGGAGAACAAGGTGAAAACACTGGAAAAGGATCTCACCTTACATAAACCTTTGGCAGATATCAAAATGATTTTGTGGACTAAGGTTGGTCAGTCCATTACTGACCAATGGAGGTCAATTCAAACAATGTATGAGCAGATGGAATTAATAGACAAGGCACAGGAACAAATACAAAGGGCCTGGGCATCATTAGAAAATTAGCCTGATCAGGCAAATGCACTTATCCACTTTTTGAATACCAACACCAAGGAACAATTGGCAGCTCTAGAAATCAATGACAGGACAGGCACCATTTTGACAGTAAAGAAGGTGCTAACAGTGAGGACTCTGATACAGACTCTGGAAAGAAGGTGTCAGGAGATGTAGACCGATATTAATACCTTCACAGAGAAATTGACAAGCTTGCAACAAAGGGTTTACCCAGTCTAGTAACAAGCAACCAAAAGTTGTTATCTCATCAACAATATGCTCATCGGGTGAACATGTATGTGACAAATTAGACCACTGCATCGTCCAGCAGCTGAGAAAACACAGGACCGCCTTCTAGAAAAACCTTGTATGACAAATTGGAAGGATTATTTTTCATAAAACATGAAATAAATCATCTGTTTGAGGTGAAGCCCAATTTTTACAGATATACTGAAGCTGATGAGATACTAATAAAGATACAAAGACACGAATTACCCACATAACACTGGTGGCAAAGTATGCTGGAAGTTTTGCCTAAGTAAATCCAGATCCTTTTTGCCTGTACAGCTGGTCAAAGGGCAAGACACGTGGCAGAGGTAAACGAAGGAGCTCAAGCCAGGATCAGGACACAATAAAGATGAATCCAGAGCAGGTAACAGATCACTACAGCAACACTAGAAAAGAAACCAAAGACATAACTCCCAGCCGAATTCCAAGGTGAAAAAGTCTAAATATCTTGTCAGAAGACTAGCCAACACAGCTGAGATAACTCCTGCCTTTATTTCTGCCTTTTTTTGTCTGGCAAAGTAGCTGAAGGAATTTATTACTCCTTATCTTATCACTGGGATATTTTGTAGACTCTCTGTTTGTATAAATACCCCGCCAAAAAGTATTCAGGGTTGGTGATTCTCCCAGTTGAAATACATTGTAACTCGGATATCTATTAATACAAAGGGAATTGAAATGCATTACTGTTCGATTTTCTGACTGTGGATGTGATTATGTTGGACTCTACTGCAGAATTCCTGTGTCTTTCTTTGGCTCAATAAGTTATTCCAACGATTTTTGGTTTCTTCTATGTTTGCAAGTATCAAATATGTTTCATAATCTTAACAACAGGGAAAAAGAATAACCTAGAACTTGTTTAAATACACTCTGTGTTCAAATCCTGGTGTAATCTATGTTTTCCTCATAATTAGTTTAGATAGAAATTCTTAAATGCTTCTATCTTTGCTAATTATCTCCTTTTGAACGTATTCAAAGAATTCTTCACTGCTCCTTGGAATGTTTCAACCATCTTCCTAATGCCACTGGGATAAAGGATCCTTGACTGCCCTTCACCCCTTGGCCTACATCCCATCCATCACTAGCTTTGATATTGTTCTGACCTGATTATCTTGCTCTGTAGTATTGTCTTTAATCTCAAAAACATACTCAGTAGTCCACTGCCATAGACTCCATTGCCCAATGGAACTAAACCTATCAGACCTATATCCTACCTCTGCTTGAAATCACCATCCAAGCCTATTTGAATACTCAACCTTGCACAACATAACTAGCATAAAACTTAGAACAAACAAAGTTAAAATATATAGAGAGATCCCTCTCTGGATGCAGTTTGGCTAGAAATTACAACTAAAAGACTGGTTAGTGGTTACCTTGGCCGTATTCCCTTTTCTCAACAAGTTTTGTGGAACAACTTGAGTGATAACAGGATGTTCGAAACATATGACAGGTGATAAAGAAAAATTTCAGTCATATAGTGCCTTAGAAAAGGAAAGGAAGGTCTCATTTAGAAATGACACCCCTACACTCATAAAAGGTAAAGTTTCTATTATTTTGAAAGAAAAGGTAAAAGGTGGAAATGTTATGTATGTTGATGGCTTAAAGCATAATCTATTGAGTGTTAGTCAAATGTGTGATCAAGTAATGAGGTAATATTTCGATCAAATGGATGCATTGTTCATGAACTTGATACAGGAGAAACAATGATCAAAGGCATAAGAACTCCAAATAATTTATACATACTCAAGGGAGGACAACAACAATGCTATCTAAGCAGAAATGATAAACATTGGCTATGGCACAGAAGATTGGGGCATCTAAGCTTCCCTCAAATAAGGAAAGCATGCAAATATCAGGCGGTTTCAGATCTCCCCGACATCAGAATTCCAGAGAACAAAATATGAAAATCATGTCAGTTTGGTAAGCAAACGAGAACTCATTTCCCTGAGAAGGAAGGATCAGCTAGTAAGCCACTTGAACTTGTCCATACTGATTTATGTGGTCCATCAAGGAAAAATTCACCTCAAGGAGAAGAATACTTTATATTTTTCATTGACAACTTTTCTAGGATGTGTTGGATAGGAATTCTGAAGCATAAAGACGAAGCTTTTGAAAAGTTCAAAGAGTTCAAAGACTTGGTTGAAAATGAATCAGATCACAGAATCAAATGCCTCAGGTCTGATTGAGGAGGGTAATTTACCTCGAATGGATTTTTCGATTTTTGTGACAAACATGGAATAAGAAGGGAATTCTCTATGACAAGGGCTCCTCATCAAAATTGAGTAGTGGAAAGAATGAATAGAACGGTTCAAAAAATGGCTTGTGCTATGGTTGATAAGTATGGAACTCGTGCAACCTTCTGGGGTGAAGCTGCATTTGCTGCCATTACTATTCTCAACAAAACAAACATCCGAGTAAATAACACTCAAACTCCTCATGAACTTTGGTATGGTAAAACTCCTATGGTAAAATAATTCAAAGTTTTTGGAAGCAAATGTTACATCAAAAGGACTGATGAAAATATTGGTAAGTTTGAACCTGGAGCAGATGAAGGCATTCTCCTCGATTACGCTTCCTGAAGTAAAGGATATAAGTGTTACAATAAAAGACTTGGAAAAATTGTTGAAAGTATTGATGTGTTGGTTGATGAAGCATGCAACAATCCAAAGAAGATAAAAACCAAATATTTTGAAGATGAAGAGGACTATCCTTCATCATCATATCAGACTAATGATGAAGAAGAATCTTATGAGGCACCAGAAGAATAGATAAGATTAGAAGAAAAGATTCAATCCAGGTATATTCAGAAGAACCATCGAGAGACTCAAATTTTGTGGTAGAAAGAGGCAGGTGTTCGAACAAGAATAAATATTACAGAAGCCTCAAGCTATCTAGGATTGCTCTCCTCCATCGAACCATGAAATGTAAGTGAAGCATGCAAATATGAATCTTGGGTCAAGGACATGAATGAATAACTTGAGCAGATTGAAAAGAATAACACTTGGGAATTAGTTCATAGACCTAATGATAAGAATTTCATAGGGACCAAATGGATATTCAAATACAAGCTGAATGAAAATGGAGATGTTATTAGAAACAAGGCCAGACTTGTTTCTAAAGGGTATGCTAAATAAGAAGGTATAGACTTTGAAGAAAATTTTGCACCGGTTGCTAGACTTTAAGCCATAAGAATGTTCCTTGCTCTTTCTAGCTTTCAGAAGTTCAAACTATATCAAATGGATGTGAAATCTACTTTTCTAAATGGAGACTTAGAAGAAGAGGTGTATATTGAGAAACCAAATGGATTCATCCTTGGAAATTATCCAAAACTTGTATGTAGACTTAGAAAGGCACTCTATGGTCTTAAACATGCTCCAAGGTCTTGGTATTATCATCTAAACAAATACATCCATCAACAAGTCTTTTCAAAAGGATCAACAGATAGAAATCTATATATAAAAATTGATAATGATAAATTGCTAATACTTCTTGTGTATGTTGATGATATCATCTTTGGTAGCAATGAAGAAGCCATGAGTCAAAACTTTGCTTTGGTGATGCAGAAAGAATTTGAAATGTCCCTACTTGATGAGCTCACATATTTCCTTCGTTTTCAAGTACAACAAAACAAAGACGGTATCTTTCTATCACAAACCAAGTACCTCAAGAAGATCTTGAAGAAATATGGCATGGAGGATTCAAACCAGTATGTACCCCTATGGTAATTGGATGCAGCCTTAGCACAAATGATGAATCAGTAGCAGTACATAAACCAACCTATAGCTCCATGATTGGTAGTCTGCTATATCTGACAGGTACCTGACCAGACATCATGTATGCAGTGGGAATAGTTGGAAGATTCCAGGCAAATCCAAAAGAAGCACACCTTTAGGCAGTTAAATGGATTTACAAATATCTTCAAGGAACACAAAAGTATGGCTTATGGTATCTTAGAGATGCAGATCTCACACTTCATGCATATACAGATGCAGATTAGGCAAGAAGCGTGGATGACAGAAAAAGCAGTAGAGGTGTTGCATTCTTTATGGGTTCCAGATAAGTATCTTGGTTTAGCAAGAAAAAAAGTTCAATTGCTTTATCTACAACTGAAGTAGAATATCTGGCTATTGCATCTTCCTGCACACAACTCCTTTGGATGATGCAAACATTGCAAGACATTCAAATCACTTGTACTCGACAAATCTCCATCTTATGCGATAATACAAGTGAAATATTTATTTCAAAGAATCCAGTCATGCATTCAAAGACCAAGCACATATCTATCATATATCATTTTCTCCAGGAACAAGTGCTTGAACAAAAGGTGAAATTGGAGTATGTTCCCTCCAAGGAACATGTTGTTGATATATTCACCAAACCACTGCCTAGGGAAACATTTGAATACCTCAGAGAAAAGCTGAGAGTAGTTGATGCATCATCTTGTACGTGAGTTTCATGAAGCGTGTCCACGTACATATGATGGTTTCTGTGGATATAGTAGCATATATGTTGGTTTGAAGAATATCAGTGGGCCAGACTCAGAATGAAAAAAGTCTGATGTGGGTTTGATAGAGACCATCTGGCACAGGTTTAGGGGGAGCAGTTACTTCTAATAATGCATTGTTGGCATTATCTTAGAAGATCTTGGTATTTCATCTTTGATTCAGGTGGAATAGGTCCAGACGGAGATCATGGTTGCTGGTCTAGATGATGACTAACATATGCTGCTAATAAAAGTTGCTTATGACTATCATAGTCTTGTCTTATATATTGTAGTCTCTATGTCATGTATTTCTTTTATTATCAAGGTCATGTAACGACCTCTTTTGGTTTCCCCACTATGCCTGGGATGGATGATGTAATGTTCTTGTTTTATCATGTGTAAACTGTTGGTGTATCTCCACTTGGTTGGGTGGATGAGTCAATATTGGTATATCCCCACTTGGTTGGGAGATGGATGTATGTGTATAGAGTCATGTTCTTTCTTGTAGAACATCTTTTTGTAGACCTTTCGTACAATTAGGGAGAGCATGAATAGCATAGCAGAATAGAGATTTCAGCATGTACTCATGGGGAGCGTAACTCTTTGCCCTTGATGACAAAGGGGGAGAATGACTCTGAGTGACTTCGGGTTGCTATCAAGTCCAAAGAGGGAGATTGTTGGCATTATGACATAGGCTTGGCACTATGCCATAGGTATTGTCCTTGATAGCAATCCACTCAGATGTCAGATCACAATTCAGGCTCTTAGAATGAAGGAAAAAGAGATATATGTGGGTTTCTCTTAACCAAGCCATGTATACACGCAAGATCGCCTATCCAAATATGTGTATGTGTATGCATGCACTTTCATGCCAGGAAAAGCGCGTACATGTGAAAAACTTGTTTTTGGTCCATGGTATTTAGTCCTCGGTATTTGGACCTATGGTTTTGGACCATGGTATCTCGTCTAAAGTGTTGAACCCAAGCATTGGGTCCCAAGTATTGGTTCTAAGTGGTTTTAGACCATGGTATTAAGTAAGGCCTAAGACTATAAAAGGGGAAGGAGATCATTAGGAAAAGGCATTGACTCAAGGATTGAATATCTAATGAAGTGCAAGATCTAGAATACTGGTCATTGGGTTATGGTGCATAGATGGACCTGAATCAAGGAGGATCCTGAGCACTAGAAGAAGGATAAGTTCTATTTTTGGGTCAAGATCTTAAGGCTTGAATAGAAGTATCTTTGTGTGATTTTGATCTGTTATATTTGGTGCATGACTTGATCTATAAATTTGATAATCTAGGTATATCTGATGTCTAAATATTTGAAAAAGGTAAATAATCTTTTATAGATCTGTATGCAGGTTCGACATAGTAAAGGCGCGCATACACGCTGGTTCCGTAATTCAAAATAGCGAATATGTAGGTTTTCCTTAATACAACAGTGTATGCACATAGGTTTTATATATTGAAGTAGTGTACGTCTCATCAAATATGTTTTAGCTACTTCTGTTTATTATTGCAGTGTTTTGGGTTCAGGATTGGTTTCTGGTTATTGTTACTATATTCTGGTTACATCACCCATAGAAGTAATTTTTTGATTCAGTTTTGTTTGGTGCAGAGGAGATTGATTGATGCAAATACATTTGATGTTTGATTGATGTTATTGATGGATCCAGTCTGAAAATTTATGAAACATGGTCCTTGGAAGAAAAGAGAAGGTTGTAGCCTTCTGTAGGTCAGCACCTACGTACTAGTACATCAGCTAGTACAAGAGCTAAGGGGGTTGTAGGTCCCTTCCAGGAGAAGCTGGAGAATGAGAGAAGGTTGTAGCCTTCTATAGGTAGAAGCCTATGTACTGGTATAAGACTGCACTAGTACAAAAATATTGTAAAAAGAAGTTTCTTATTAAAAGAAGATAGAGACGAATTGTAGCAGGAGGTTTTCACCCACATTGGGTTTCCACCTTATATCTTGTGTTCATGTGTGTGATTTCCTGTACTATTTACTACACTTGATTACTAATTTATGGTTCTGATATACAGATTAAGGTAATCTAACTAAATTAGAAGTTTGCAATATATACATAGTTTTCTCCAAACCCAGTTGCATATATACGCAAGTTTAATTAACAGAACTAGCCTATATCAATTTGTTTATGGAAATGAAAATTTGTTAAATTGCTAAAATTCATTCACCCCTCCCCTCTCAATATTATTTACAACAGTGTTAGCCCATGAGAGTGCACTGGGTTGCTACAAAACACATTCTTCGTTACTTGCATGGGACTATGGATTTTTGTTTGTATTATAGACAGAGTGATGGAGTGAACCTAGAAGGGTACACGAATTCATATTGGGTGGGTTGTGTTGCAGATAGGAAGAGTACTTTCAGGTGTTGTTTTGGTCTGGGTTCGATAGTTGTGTCATGGATCAACCAGAAACAACACTCAGTTGCATTGAGCTCAGTACAGGTAGAGTATATGGCTGCTAGTTTGGCTAGTTGTGAGGCTATATGGATTCGCAAGATGTTGTTTGGTCTATTTGGTCAGGCATTGAGACCTTCAGTAATTTACTGTGATAATCATAGTTGCGTAAAACTCACGGAGAATCCAGTTTTTCGTGACAGGTTAAAGCATATTGATATCAAGTATCAGTCATTAAAGACTCTGTCCAAAAGGGAGTTGTCAAGCTTGAGTACATTTCCACAAATGAGCAGGTAGCAAACATGTCTACTTAAGAGAGAAGATGGGAGTGGTGAGGAACACTTTCCTCGGTAAGAGGGGGCGTTAAAATTTAAGTACCAAATGAAAAGTGGTTCGCTAAGGCTTTGATCTTTTGACTAGGGAAAAGTGCCCAAATGTATTTGTACTTTTCTCCTAAAGTGACTTTATAAGTGGTAAAGTTATATTCTAATTTAAAAGTAACTTTATAAGTGGTAAAGTTAGATCCTAGTTTAAAGGTGAGTTTATTAAACTCAATGAATAATTAGAAAGTGAAAAAGTGACTATGGAAAAAAATGCTAAGTGGGTCTTTACTTAAGTGGGTGAGTAAAAAAATAGAAAGTGAGAATTAAATTCACATTTATTCTCACCCCTAGATCTAAATGAATCTTAGCCATTAGATCTTAGGGTAACCCAAAAGGTCATTTAGAGAATAAAAGCAGAAGAGAAGTGGAAAATATCAATTTATTCTTTCATGAAAATTTTGAGAGAAAGAGAGGAGAGAGCAAAGAGAAAACTTTTGAGCAATGAGGAAGTGAAGGAGAACAACAAGAAGACATTTTAACAAATCTGGTCAAAAACATTAGTGGCCTGCATCCGAAAGAAAAACCATACAATAGGATAAAGGCATAGAAATCGAGGAAGAGGGACAACAATAAGGGCACACATTTCGAGGCAAGTTTCAGGCACAATTTTTGAGGCAGCTGTATTGATGAAATCTGTATGGTCAGTACAGTCCATACAACAGGTTTCACACATGATTTTCGAGGCAGGTCATACAACATTTAATGTTATTTTATTGACGGAAGAATTTATGTTTTGGGAGTTTGTTGACTGGCACAATTTTCAAGGCAGAGTTCAAGCACGAAAATCGAGATAAGTTGTAATATGTGGTTGCTAGAATTTTTACTATATATTTTAGTTTCTCAATAAAAGAATTTTCAGAAATAAAGACAAGATCTCCTCAAGAATTGTATGGGGGTTTTTCTAGGGTCACATTGACCAAAAATCACTGTGTTATTTTCTTTGTGTGACTGCCATAATTTTGTTGTGTTTCATTTCTCCAATTTCAGGAGTTATGAAATCTCTAAATTTGTGTTTTTAGAAAATATTATCATTTCTAGATTTTAGAATTTTCATCATGCTTGGATTTAAAACGAAATGCATGGAGTGATAAAGGAAACTGATAACCAGTGTGGGGGTTGAAATTATTCAATAAGAATGAGGATTTCAGGCCTGAATATCATCTGGAAAATTTTGGAATTTTAACTAGAGTCTTCTCTCACCAAACCCACTAAAATCCAGACAAACACAAAGTTCAATCGGCGAGTCACTGAAACCCCAAAAATAGTGTGTAGCCCTTCATAGTATGCCAATGAGCTACAAAAGTTGAATTGGTGCAAGAATGCACAATTTCTCCAAAGAGAAGCTTGTTTGAATCCCAACAAAATTACTTCCACAAAATTTAAGTCAAAATCAGGAACAATACCTGTCAAAACACTACTGCTCGACTCCTACAAAATCGTTAGAACTCTAACCCACAATAGTCGATCCTCAAATGAATAACTTGAACTACCACTATAGCCAAGGAGTGACAAATAGGTCAATACTTTCAATATGGAAATCTTGAATTGGACTCCCCAAATTACCTCACTAGGGAGACACTTGAAGTTCTCTGAAATTATGGTGGAATTCCACTTGGAAATTCCTTTTTCTAAACAACACTGGCTAACTTGGTTAAGTAACAAAAGAAAACTCTCCAATTCTGAAATGAAATGCCAAAAATAGAATAATTGAAATGAGGCTCTAAACTTTGCTTTATTATTCCTTTCCCTTTCTCATACCATGAGTCGATTTCCACAGCTTGAATTTAATTTTTCTTTTCTCCTAAGTTTGGCCTTCTTTTCTCTCCAATAATTATATTAATACCTCATAACACATTTTCCTAAGTTCCAATTTTTTATTTTTCTGCAAAATTTATTTAATATCTCCAAACTTATTTCTCATAATTTTATTTATCTAAATATATATATTAGTGATCAAAATTGGAAAATTGGGAATTTCCTTGTCAAATTTCTTAATTGTAGACATGATAGTCCTCCCCACCAAAAAATTATTGTCTTTAAGCAATGCCTCAACAATTTCCCTCTCTAACTATTGATCACCACTATAACCACCAATAATGCGAGGGTCCCTAATGTGCCACTACTTCATCCCCAATCTTAGCATTGTCATGACATGAAGGAATACCTTGGTTCCATGGTCTAAGGCCATCCTAATGATGCAAAAGTATTTGACTCAGAAATATCATTGTATTTTAGTAGACATAGGGGGTCTTCTGTTTTAAGGAAGTTGGATTCCTATGTATCAAATTAATGTAACTATTAAGGTTTTGAGTGATGTTAATGAGAGAAGCTAGAATAGGGGTTAATTAATTATTGTGAGACATATTTGTAAATGTTCTCCAATGTTGGGGAACATGAGAGATTTAGGCTAGTTAAGATTCCATATGGATTGAGAGATTTGGGAGTCAATTGTAAATCTTAGATTAGGAATTAGTTTCATGATTTGTGGAACTAGAGAGGATCCTTATGGATTAGTCTAGTCAAAAGTGGAATTAAAGGATATTCAGGATTTAATTAAAAAGATTAAGGATCTAAACCAAAATGGGTTACATAACCTTTTGTATAAGTGTAAGCGTAAAAGGCATAGAGCTAGTTAGCTAATTAGAGAGTGAATTAGTTAGAGAGGTAGGAATTGCAAGAGTTTGATTGTAAGCCTATGGGTAGAAAAGGGAAAAGGCCACTGATTAGAAAATCACGCCAGAGAGAGAGATTTATTATGTAATCATTTGTTTATATATATATAATTATATATATATTATATATATATTATATATATATATATAATTATATATATAATATATATATATATATATATACTATATATATATATATATATATTGAATTTCATTCCTGAGTGGTGTGGTGTGTAGTGGTGTGGTGTGTGTTGATTAATGGAATTCTAAATTGTGTGTGAATTAGAGTAATATTCCATAGTGTATGTATGCAGGTGGAGCTAAAGAAGATCACAAAAGTGGAGAATGAAGGATAGTGGTTTGATCGTTTTAATTTGATTAAAGAATCAAGTTGAAGCTCAGCATTGACAACGTTTAAAGAGTACATGGAGGTAAGCTTAGGAGTGACAACGTTTAAAGAGTACGCGAAGGTAAGCTCAAGAGGGATTTATGTTGATGGAAACCTAAACCACAGAAGAACACAGAGGAGGAGTGTAACAATCCAAAGTGATTGAATAAGTTTAGAAGGAATAAAATCATAAAGGATAATAGAGGTGAGTCGGGTAAATAGATCAAAACACTGAGAAATATCATAAGGAAGAAGTAAAGGGAAGGATGAAGAAATGAAGTAAGGGTGCATAGGAATTGTTGGATCAGTAAGATCAACGAATGATATTGTGGGTGATAGATGACTAAGATTAAGTCGCGCAATATATAGTAAAGAAGATGAATGGTGGATATTAAGACACATGTTAGAATAAGGACGTAGTGGTCTTTGTAGGTGGTAAGTGGTATCTCATGTGCCCTGAAGGTGGTTAACGATATTTATGAATTCTACATGTTTACCCTTATCAAGTGACACGTAGCACACGAAGGATAAAGAAAACCACTTTTCTCGCATGCTTCCGAAATGATATAGGTTGTGCAAGTATCTACACAAGATTGTGCGATAACCATTCAATTAGATGGTTCACATCAATGGTGAAGATTGTCTAGCCAAGCAGATGATCAGGTGATGCGAGAATTGTCATATCCAAGAATGAGGTCGATGACATATATTAAACACACTAAAGGTTGAGCATCGATATATGTGCTAAGGTTGTGGAATGGAAAAAGGGTAAGGTTAAGTGTGGTTTATGTAATATTTCTATGATATGGGATTTATAATAAAAATAAGTGGAATAATGTATTATGGGTTAAGTTTGAGTTTAACCAAATTATAAAGGCCATGGTATGGTTGATAAGAACGGGTGATTAAAACCAGAGTTAAAATGGTATGGTTAATATGTGCAGGTAATAAGAATTAACCAAAGATCATTAAGGGTTGTATAAGGTTCCACCCAAAGGTTAATTAAAGAATTAAACTTTGATAAAGTGGGTTTTCATCAGATGTTGTATTTCCTAATAGAGTTTAATTAATAACCTTAAACCTTGGTTATAGAGTACTTTCACCATGGTTCTGGTGATTAATCTTGGGACATGTATATGTTATGCAATTTTATTTGCATAATGTGGGAATATGTGGCTTAGGTAGCATCAACTAATCAATTTTAATTAGACCATGGTCCACTTGTTGTCCAACTAGATATAGGTACTAGAAGCCCTTTGCATTCTACCAATAAGTAGAGTATCATGATAATGTATGACTTTATCCAACTCTACATGAATTTTCCCTACGGAGTAGTATGCCTCGTGCACTACAATACGAAACTCTTGTAGACCCAACACAATACCTTTGGCGATGAAGTGTCTTTCGCATGAACTTCCTCTAATATCCTCCTGCTCGCCAGCCTGCCATGGTAAGCAAGTCTCCCATACTATTAGAGAGTCTCTAAATCCCTAGGGAGGATCTGAGTGATCTTCTCCTATAGTATGAAACTCATCTCGAAAGGTCACTGATCTATCAAGTACTATGATGGTGGGGTCCCATGCCCATCGCAGAAAGTGACTTTCCTCCTAACCGTGTAACACTCTAGTCATGATTGGCTGCCTACTATGCTCATACCAAAACATCCTCTCCTCTAACTCTCAACCAAAATATAAGTGATGATCAAGGATAAGATCAACCTATTAAGGTGACTAAGCAACACTCATGCCTATCGCTCCATGGTAGCCGCAATCATGAACAACCACCTACATCACCATATGATGAAGACTTCAGTGATCCCCCATGTGTCAACTTGATAATGAATCAGATCACCTACTATCCTGACTATACTCATTAAGTATGGAGTGCCCGACCAATAAACTATATACTTGGATGCCATAACCATACTAGAAATTGAAAACTCCCAATCCTCACTGCCTACTACAATGACATGCTGCTAGTTACTGGGAAACCTCTATTCCTCACCTTTGACCACTGTATACATAGAGTGGATGGGCACCCAACATCAACAATATGTTCCATGTAAGATAAAATTCTCTTCTCCTACCAAACCGCACAACTAAATCTATCATCCTAGCTCTTGATGATGTACCCATGCTTCTTGGAGCCTAGGCATGTTCCTACTAATAAGGAGTATCATTGCCTATACCTCATGCTAACTAACAACATGGGTTGTCCTGCCAAAAGTGCACTCTACAAGTCACTCATAGTCACCTCCCTAAGTGTGAACTCATGGGTTGAAAATATGTTATCTCTGTAGCAAATAATGTACTCCCTGAGCCTCTACATGTCAACTTGTGCCTTGATCAAATTCCACCATTGATAATTCCCTCCATGAGTACATTTTGTACCAAATAACTGTCTCAAGTGAGCCTCTTGTGTCTTATTTCTCATGCTGAAGGCCTTGAGGGACAAAAACCAACTCCATTATGCTTGCAAATAATGTGGCAGTGGACCAAGTGTGCAAGCCCCCCTAGATATTATGTAGTGATTCTAATCAGCGTTCCAATAAATCCCGAGTAAGCTACACCCAAGGGTATGCCTATCGCCCCTATCAGGTGGTCCCCCTAGAATTAATGCCCAAAAATCCCATAGGCTAGCATCACGCACCACTACATATGACCAATTGTCCCTATACTCATGTGCATACAAACATGCACCTTTGTGCCCCTTACCACACAACTGCACTGAGTGTCAAACCTTTGTGCAATGTTGGACACCACTACTAGCTACCATACCATCCTGAATTAACCGATATCCCTCCTATGAAAAGGTAGTTGTCACTCTATGTGAAATCTCAACGTGTTTTGAATCAATCCTCCTACTCCATAATGTAAGCCCACACAACATGATACTCCTCCATACACCTCCCTCCTCCTCTATAGAACACTAGACTCTCTAGCATGACTAGGTGAACCATTGAACACCTACACCAACTGTCGCACCAACCTGCATCATTGTCCATCCCACATGTGTCAATACATCCACTACTTTGCTAATGAATCCACCATGATGTGGGATACACCTCCTCACCTGTCTTGGGGGACTTGAGTGACTTGTCTCCCCACATGCTAATTAGAATGACACTACGTTTCCTAACCTCAGTAGCTCTTGCATCCAGTATTCCAATAAGATAACATTGCCTCCATGCAATGCCCCATCTTATGGCTTGTTGATGTGACCTACTTCGACGAACCCTTGCTAGAGTATGTTACTCTCCATGCACAACCAAAATGCCCAAAAAACTCACGAAGTCAACATACTCTGGTGTAAATACAACCCATCACTAATGTTGTTGGAGATCCAAAAGTGTTTGGATGCTCAGTCACTACATCTGTGGCACTGCCAATTCCCTCATCAACTACATCCATGATGTGGTGGGGAATCCCACATGGGTCCATACTAGTATCATCGTGCATCTTAGGTATATGGGAGGAAGCCCCTCCTGGATCCTAATACGAACCTAGGCCACCAGTACCCCCAATGTCTAGAACCTTCTAATAAGCTTCACTCCCAACTACTAGCATCTCCATAAATCTATCCCTCTCCACTACGTACAAACTTAGAATATCTCGCCATCCAACCCAATGAATGGAATCAAATGTATGAACTCCCATACTTGGAATAGTCCCTTGATCCTATGAATATTGCATCCTGGGTAGCTTACGTCACCTCCTCTTGCTAGTCTGGTTAACACATGTAATTTGACTAGGTAACTCTACCTCTCTCTCACCAATGTGCAAAGGTAACTTTTTAATGTTGAAAGACCCATCTATATTTTGTTGAAGAGAGTTTTTCTAATGATCCAATGTGTTCTCTTGTAGATGTATCACTAGGGAATCCAATTGTTTCCCAACGTGAGTTAGCTTGGACACTAAGTCAGCACAAACCACTCTCGTTCCCTCAAACTCTTCATTCTTCTATAGAATAGTCTCTCGGGCTATCATGACATTTCTTTTCAATGTTAAAAGGTCAGGTTGGAGCTATAGAAAATGTTCTGGGCAACTATCATCTATAAAATCAGTCACAACTTTGGAGACCTCTATGTCTCCTGACACCTCATTAATGATGGATATGTCTCCTGGTACATCATCAATGGTGGATAACTCGGTGTCTCTTCGCACCTCATAAACTTACTGCACACAAATTTTCATTTGGAAAATCTGTCATATTTCTATGTGACTCATGAACGGTTACCTCCTCAATGGCTTGTCCTATAGGTGTCTTCTCAATTATATTCACCAAGGTGTCAACTAAAGCTATCAAAGGAATCTCATCTAGCTCCTCATGTCTAAAGCCAAGTCTCCTCAAACAAAAGTGTCTCCTGGTCTCACTCTCTGACTTCCCTCATCTATATGATGATCCAGTCCCTGATCTATGCAAGAGATCCCTCTTTATCCTAGGGCGCAATGCCTCATACTCATCAATCATCTCCATGATGGACCTCATCAAATATGCAAACATGTATGGTTTCCTCTCCTTCTCTAATTAATCAAAATAATGAGGCGTTGTGGGTCAGTTAGGGTGGCCATGGGTATTGTTCTGCTAGATCGTGTGTGTATCCATGTGGATTCACTACTGGTTATGTATTAACATTCCCATCAATTGTTATAGCCCCTCTACGATCTGTTTTCTTTTCCTCACCAACTCATCTGTGATCCCTTATGTACTCTTCCCCTTTTACATCATTGGAGTGTCCATAAATTCACCAATCACTGTGCATGCATATCTAAAACCATTACGATATTTATAGATTCCACTTAACTAGCCAAGATCATGTTATGATACCAATTTCATCTCTTAAACTAGGAAATACAATTAATACCAAAACATACATTAAGCCACAACAAGGAAATACGACCATGCAAGCAAAATTTTTTACACTAGAAGAAATAGATAAAAAAAAAACCATAGAATCACAACAAAAAATTATGCTCTTACTGCTAGAGGTGAACTATCATTTATGCCATTACTTTTGCTCGAAAGTTTTGAAAAATCAGAGAGAGTCTCCTCACGCCCAAACTAATAAAACCCATAAATATGTTGAGCTAATTCCAGCTTACTCAAAATTCCAAAAATAGTGTGAAAATCCCAACTAAAATAGTAATTCGCCCTACTATAAGAATGAGAATTTCAGGCCCGAATATCACCCAAAAAAATTTGGAATTTTATCTAGAGTGTCCTCTCACCAAACCCACAGAAACACATAAAAATCTCAAGTTGAATCCACCAGTCACTAAAACCCCAAACTTAGCGTGTAGCCCTTCACAATCTACCAGTGAGATACAAAAATTGAATTGTTGCAAGAATGCACAATTTCACCAAAGGGGAAATCCTCCAAATCCTAAAAAATTACTCCCTCAAAATTTTAGTCAAAATCAACAATAATACCTGGCAAAAAACTACTTTTCAACTCTTGCAAAGTAGTTGTAATACCAATGCACAATAGTTGATCCTCAAATGAGGATCTCAAACTTCCTCTGAACCCAAGGAGTGGAAAGTTGATTTAATACGTAAAATAAAGATCCATGTAAATCCTAAATTGGACTCCCCAGATTACCTTAGTAGGGAGGCAATTGAAGTTCTCCGAAATGAGGGTGGAATTTCACTTGGAAGTTCACAATAAAGCCACATTGTCTTAACCTCCTTTTATTGTTTATTTCCCTTACTCATACCATGGGTCAGTGTCTCTCACACTACGCTTTCATACCATGGTTTGATTCTTAACATGGTTCAATTTCCATTTTCATAACCTCCACAACTTCACTTTAATGTTACTTTTCTCCTAAGTTTGGCCTTCTTTTCTCTCCAAAAATTATATTGAGCCCTCATAACCCATTTTCCTAAGTTCCAACCTTTTCCTTTTCTCCAAAATTTATTTAATATCTCCACAACTTATTTCTCATAATTTTATTTATCTAAATATATATATTAGTCACCCAAATTGCAAAATTGGGAATTTCCTTGTCAAAAACTTTAATTGGGAACATAACATATTTCGTATGTATGGTTATAGATGTGCTTGTGATTATTTTAAAAAATATTTTGAGAATAGTTTAGATGTTAAAATGTTTACAAATAGATATAGTTTATATATGGAATTAATGCTCAATTTGTCTAAGGTTAACTAATGGTATATAAAGTAAAGGAGAGATGTAATTTCATGTTTTATTTGATCAAATAACATTAAGAAAACAAATATATATGGAATAATTAAATATTATGGAAGTCTGTGTTTTCACATATCGTTTCTTTCTTAGGGTAAAAGTCATGGTACTATTTGGCCCTTAACATGGGATATGCGTATCCTTTTTCTTATGAAAATACAAATCCAAGGAGGACTAAGAAGAAACAATGGGGTGAAATACAAGCAACATTTTCAATTTGTACTCTAGCTTGGAGACCATTTTGTCTTTATGCATTCTTGTTTAAAGAAGAATCGTCATTTCATTCAAGTTGTAAAACCAACAAAATTACATTCCTCTTCCATAAAATACTATTCATATCCATTTCATAATCATGGTGACAAAGAAATCATGTTGAAATAGAAGTTTCTTACTTTTAGATAAAATGAAAAAAAATTCAAAAACTCTTAGTTTTTTCCATATTTTGAAGGAATAAGGATCATTTTAATGCTTTATTTATTTGTTTAAAATTAAAGTGTTGGCGAAATTTTAAATAATTAGAGATATTTTTCATGTTTTTATATAGATTTAGCAAAAAATTTGGAAAAAATGTAGAAGTAATTAAGTTTTCGTTCAAGGGAGGAAATGTGGAAAAGGTTGGAAAATATGTGGAGTTTAGGGGGATGATTAACTCTGTTTGTGCCTTCTTTTTCCTCTAGGCAGTTTTATGTGTGGTATAGAAGGCATACTGCATGGTGGGTACCAATAATATCCCCCCATTAAGATATGATACTGGTATACCTACCACCCTGCTACCTATCCAAGTGATCCACCCCCCAACTTGATAACTCCATTCCCTAATGCAATAAATGTATCTCTCCTCAAAGTATTAAGCTATTATACTAACCAATCTTGAGTTATCATATGAGCACACCTGCCACCCTGATACTTATCCAAGTGGTTCATTCCAAAACTTTAGTCATCACATGCTGTTACACAAGATGTATGCCTAAACAATATGTCTTAAAAATTTGAAGGGAAATACACTTGCATATACAAGGATTTCAACTTTGACTAAAAACCATATGGTGTTCACTCATCACTAATGTGATCACATGCACCACTATGACTTTCATTACACATTTCTTTGTTCACTATCCCCAAACACCATTAACTCCATCTCTATTTTCTCCTCCATATAGGCACTCTCTTGTTCCATCTATAGCATTGGTGATCCACATCGTCAGAAAACCTTCTAAAATGACATGTATTTTACAAATCCACATGATCTATCATCAAAATTACTTGTGTCCATTTAGTGGGCATCAATATCCTTTGTGAAGGTCGTGATAGCCTTTAGTTTAATATACAAATTGTCAAGTTAAGAATATAGCTCAAATTGGTTCCTTTCCATTAATTGGAAGGTAATTGTGTTGATAGGCACATTGTACAACCCAATATGTAGAGGATGTGTAAGTATGCCACCTCTCCAATAAAATAAGAAAAGAAAAAATAATGTCGACACAAAGCAAAAATTAAAATAATCATATAGGTAAAAAAATTACAATACAGTTCAACAAGAACAATTGAAAATCCTACTTCAAAATATTTAATATTTCTTTTATTTAAATATTTGTAAAATGAATATTTAAAATGAAAATACATATTCCATGGATATATTAAAATCTTTAAGCACATAAGTATTTCCATGTGAGGCTTGTAATATATGAAAATATTAATTTTGTTATCATGCCATGTAAAAAACATCTAATATTACTATTCTACAGTCCAAAAGGAAGGTTTCCACCTTGAGGGACTTGATCACTCTTGGTCCATGATAAACCAAGAGTTGAATGGGTCTAGGTTGGTTCAATACAATTGGAATAGTGACCCTCGGGATTCACCTTGCAAGGTCTCTCCATATTATTAGTTTCTATATTTACAAATTTTCGCCAAAACCAGGGAGGACTAGGTGTCAACATTGCCCCCTTTAATCTAAAGGGGTGTTTGTAAGTCAAACCATCATTCTGAATCTTTCAAAATTTTCTTTTCCAAGTGTTTTAGTGAATATGTTTATAAATTTCTCATTTCTAGAGTAATGAGGTGGGACGACGATCTTAGCTTAAACTAATCCAGGTGGATATTTGTGGCCACCTCCCTATTTGACTTCAACCCCCAAAAATATCACTTTTAGTTTCCTTAATTTTAGAGAAATTTACCATTTTTAGGAGTCTTTTGGTTCCCAATCTTTGAGAGTCATTTTGAGGCCCCCAATGGTTTTTTTTTTGGAAAACAAGTTAATAAGTAGTCAAAATTTGTAGTCCCTGGATAGATCTTTCTAATGACATTACGTATGTGTCAACCAAAGAGAGTCTGCAAAAGTTACGAACCCAGGAAGTTGGTGTACCAACTTACCTATATGAGGCCCAAAAATTGTTGGCACTCTGTCTCCTAGGGTTACACTTTATATTTATATGGTTTTCCTTGTTTCTTAATAATAAAAAATAATTTGAGCCTAACTGTAATACATCTCAAAGGCATGTAGCCATCACATCTCTTCTCAGTGATAAGCCACCATCACCCAAGCTAGTTTATTTCCATTCTATATGTAAACATTTTTCAATATTTTGTTATTAATGGATTGAAGTTTATTTTTCGTTGTACCTCCAAGTTTTTGTTTAAATCTATATTTAATTTGATTCCTACATAAATTTGTATTAGTGGAATTATAGCAGTTTTATCCTTCTCTATTTTGTTTGTGCATTATCCATGATGAGTTTTGGGTATAAGGAGTTAAGACTTGAACTAGTTGAACCCTTTCAATACCGAGCTCGATGACCCCGATGGAATCCATGGAAGACGGAAATAAATACAAGAGAGTAGGAGATCCTTTCAAAGTGTTTCTCAAAGAATCCCTCGAGCTATAAAGGAATGAGATGATGTGTAAATTTTCCTAGATCCCTCAGTGGATATCAGTGGGAAAAGCATATTCATTTGACACCCACCTTAGTGGCGCCACCACCTTTGAAGTACAAGTTAATTTTTCATTCCTATATTTCAAGGACATATAGATGCAAATGTTGTAGATAAACCATTAAATCTACTAGAAATATATTTTTCTTTCCATAATTTTTCCAATAGGGATAATATTACTTTTGCACTTGTTAAAGATTCCCCCCATGTCAAGGACTGGTGGGAAACCTAATAGGAGAAGAGGGACAAGAGGGAACTGTAACTACTTTCAATTACACCCACTTCGAATTATTTCTCATATGTCATCAAGGAACAATATTACCCTGGTGAGAGATATGAAGATAAGTACATAAAATGGACTAGACTGCAACAAGGAAGGGACAAAGAAGCATCTGGTCATCAAGTACCGTGATTATCTACATAACTACGTATAGGATGAGGTGGAGCTCCTAGACAAATCTTCGCTTAGCAGAACATACCAATATGATGTCAACTTCGAGCATAAATTTAAATAAATGAAGTGACACTTTGGATTTGTGAATCCAAAGCAACAAAAAGACACCACCAAAATTGTTGAACAAAGGAAAAACCAAAGGTCGGGTTACCTAGCACAACCCATTGAAGCTGTTTGTAAATAGAAACACCACAAAGGCAAATCAGGACATAGGAAAGTTGTGTGAGTTCAACAAGAGCCCCACTCATAATACAAATGAGTGCTGAACCAAGAAGTCACTAGTGGCTGAGTTGAAGGCTTCATTTTAAGATCCACATTCCCTATCTAACTTAGGACCAGGCAACGAGAAGGACATAGGGATGTAGATTATCAATCCAGATCCTAGAGCCATAGTTTCCACCACCAAAATGTAGTAGTTCGAGCTTGTAGATCTATAGGAAGGGGAGTTTCTCTTCCACTCACAAGTGTGGTTGAAGGGGTCTCCCCTATGGTTCACTTTAGATAATGACAACTAAAAGAACCTCATTTCGAAATAGGTCGTTAAGCAATTGCGAGTAATGACCAAACCACACCCAATAACATACACCATCATGTGGATCCACCAAGGAAGAGATCTCGGTGTTATCGATTAGCATAGATTACCTCATTTTTTCCTTGGTTGCAACACTAACCATTTTTCTCAACTTTTTTGGCATTGTTATAGCTCTGATACCACTTGTTATAGATTTAACCTAGAATATATGAAAAGTAACAAATATACCTAATAATAACAAGATCTAAATAGATAGAAATGCTTAACTTTATTGATCAAAACCCTTAGGATAGGGCAACAACGTACATTCACTCCTTAAGGAAGGAGAACACTCCACAAGCCATATGCCTATTCATACAATATTCTTTGACAATATTTCTTCTTTTTATACCAAAGCTTCAGGAATTTCTTCTGCACATTAATATTTATAGTACCCATTGATTCCATCCACGGGTATCCCAAAACAACATCCATATTATCTGTCTCTGAAGTATAAAAATCACTATGCAACACATACTTATCCATAGAAATCGTCAAATCCTTATACACTTGGACATTCTCATCATCCACCTGTGTGTTTTCAATGTGTTTTGCGGGAACTTGCAATTTTTTTGCCCAATTAACATTGATGAAATTATGCTTGCAACTAGGATTTATAGAAACAATGATCTTCTCTTTCTGAATCAATCCATGAACCTGTAATAAGGAGATACCAGCAGAAAATAACCCTTTAGGATCCTCGGTTTCCTTCTTTCCTGTAAAAGTAAAATCTTTGCTAGGCTGTGTGTCTGTTTGTGTGAGATTATCCACAAGAAGTTTACGGTCAAAGTGCTCCATAAGAGCATTTTTGAAGGCGTCCCAAGTCAAGAACCTTCCATAGCCACGTTGATGCCCTTGCCACCATTGTCGTCTTTCATTGTCCAAGTACATGCTCCCCATCATAAGATGAGTGTCATCATCATAGATGTAATCCAATTTGAAATATTTCTCCATTTTTGCTAGCCATTTGGCTGGATGAGAGCCATCAAATTTATACAAGTCCTTAAATTTATGATCTAGGCCCGCCATCACAAAAGAATTGGCGAAAATTTGAAACAGTCATAATTCTGTCAATATTGCTCAGAATCTCTATTATGAGATATTTTTGGAAATGGAACAACCATTTTGCATCTGCCCATGTTATAGAAATCCTGATCCAGGTTCCAAACTTTCAAATCTGCGTTGCAATTCTCCTCTCGTCACCCAAAAATTCTGAAAAAAGAGCTGATTTTAAATCAGTGATATCTCCCTCATCCGGACTCCGATTCAACTGATATTTTTTTTAAATTGGGTATTATTTCACAAAGAATTTAGAGCTATGATTATATTTTACAGATATTACACCAAGACATCCATATCTGTGCCGCAAACCTGTCGCCCCAAAAAATTGTCTCCAACACTACTGATGTTTAGATCAACGATATCTCCTTCATTCAGACTCCGATTCGACCGATTTTTTTTTTGAAATCGGGTATATTTTCACGTAGAATTAAAATATACAATTATATTTTATATATCTTGCACCAAAACATATATATTTGACATGAAAACTCGTCGCCCCCGAAATCCTGCAAAAAAGTAAAAAAAAAAACTCCATTTTTTTGCTTAAGAAAGTGCTCTGATACCACTTGTTATAGATCTGACCCAGAAATATAGCTCTGATATCACTTGTTATATATCTAACCCTGAAATATATGATAACAAAAGTAACCCAATAAATAACAAGATCGAAATAGCTAGAAATGATTCACTTTATTAATCAAACCCTTAAGGTAGGGCAACACCATACATTCACTCCTTAAGGAAGGAGAACACTCCACAAGCCATATGCCTATTCATACAATAATCCTTGACACAGTTCCATGGCATGGAGTCTCTAGCCTCTATATAGGCCTCATACATACAATGCCATGGGTCATTACCATGGTTCCCTCATACCATCAAACTAATACCATGGGCCCATTACATTATTACTAACTACTTGTGGTTCCTTACATGATATGGGTTAACCACCTTATTTATTACTATGGCCCATCCCATTATTACATTATTACCTTTGGTACCTCCCTTAGTACCCCATATTATCCCCCTAGGTATATAACAGGCCACGAGACCTCTCAATGGCTGCGACTATACAAAAATGATCCATAGTTTTCCACCACATAATAGATGCTAGTTGATGGAAAGAACATTCCTAAATTCTACCTCAATTATCCATTACAATGCTAGATGGAACACCTTTCTATTTCTTTAAGCGAGCAAGCCAAGACGATTTGATAGGTGCACTACAATCATGCTACAGGTTACTTTGGTGTGGAGAAAATATTCAAGTACTACAAAAGTATTTTTATTTCGAAAAAGTCTAACGGAAAATATATCATATCCTGAAATACCTGTGACATTGCCAAAACAACCTTCAAGAAGCAATACTTGTACGCTCCTCTACCTCCACCCAGCCAACCCTCAGTATCCATTTTCATCGACTATATGTCTAGCATCCCTTCTACCAAGCATGATAATGACTATGTATTTTTGGTCATGAACAAATATTCTAAGATGGACATATTGGAAGCCTACACGAAGAGTATCATGACATAGGATACCACTAAAGCCTTCTTTGAACGAGCATGGGTACATTTTGATATCCCACATACCCTTATATCAAATCAAGATAGGAGGTTCATGAGAACATTTCGGTCAAGCCTCTGGTAATTGTTGAACACATAGATCACCAAGTCGACTGCAATCAACCAATAGACTACTGGAAAGATAGAGGTCATTAGCAGGATGATTGTGTACATACTGTGCATGTACAACTCCAAGAACCCATGAACATGGGATGAGAGCCTTCCCTATGTGTAACACAGTTATAATAGAACTCTCATAAATTGATTGGCCACAACCCCTTTCAAGTGGGTATGGGGTTTCAACCATTATGTCCGATTGATGTTGTCACACCTCATGTGAATATGCAAGAAAAATATGCATATGTAGAGTCTGAAACTGATAAAGCAACTAAATTTATTGAATTCATCTAGAACATCCGCTAGTAGGATCATGATATCTTGGATAAATTGAATTCCAAGTACAAACAATGACATGATCATCATTAGATGCCACATAAGTTTCAAGTGGGAGACATAGTTTGGCTGCATTTATAAAACGAATGTCTTGTTAGATGACATTAAAAGCTCCATCCCCTCTGATACAAGCCTTACACCATCACTAATGTCGTGGGAGAGAACTCCTTGAAGTTCAACATTCCCCCATTCCTTGGCTTTCACCTAATATTCAATGTGGACTTCCTTATCCAAACCTTCCACCATTATTGGACAAACTATGGAACAACTAACACCAAAAATATTCAACCCAAACTACATGGAACATGTCACAAATGATCATATCATGGACAAAGAGATCAAGAACACTCACCAACATAGGATCCAGTTATACCATGGAGGCACTAAATGCAATGGGGAACATTGGTACCTAAGGGAAAATGCATGATCTATGTGTATATTGGTGGCCACCTACCTATTCTAGTTGGATCCCCAACAATATGTCTTTCAATTTCCTTACCTATAGCATGTTTTCTATTTTTAGTATTTGTTTAGGTCTTGAACTTTTAGAGCCATTTTGAGGCCCTAAGCAATGTTTTTTTGAAAACAAGAAACATTTACCTCATGGTAGGGGTTTCTAGTCAAAATTTGTAGTCCTTAGATGAATATTTCTAACGAGATGTCGTACATGTTAAACAAATATTATATGTGAAATTTAAGACCCCAAGAAGTTGACGTACCAACTAATCCTAATGGAACCCACAAGTCTTTGGTGTTTCATCTCTTAGGCTTAAATTTTTTCATGTTTAGGGTTTTCCCTTGTTTCTAAATAACAGGAAGGTCTTCAAGCCTCATCATAATACCATTCAGGGCATGTAACCACCAAATCTCTTAAAAGAGAAAAACTGGCATCACCCGAGCTAGCTTTTTTGCATTATGCATGTAAACAAGTTTTAATATCTTGTTATTAATGAAGTGAAGTTCAGTTTTCACAATAACGTTTTCTTTTGTTTAAATTTTTATATCATTTCATTCTTGCATAAATCTGGATCATCAACATGATTTCGAATAAAATGATACTCTGTATTGATATTCTTATTTCAATCATGGAATTTGGATTCCTGGCTAATTTAATTGTAGAATTATGATCAATTATATGAGAAGTAGAGTGCACTAATTTCTCCAAAAAATATTTGAGAATTTTCCTGAGCCACACAACCTCCTTTGCTTCTTCTGAAAATTCCACATATTCTTCATGAGAGAATCATAGTCTTTTTTAATTTCTTCTCTACATTTTTCATTAGAATCAACTTCTTTAAATAAAATTGGCTTAAAATTAGTAGACAAATTTAATTCACAATTATAAGAAACATCCATATCAATTGTTGAATTAGAATCATCTACTTCACCTTCGTTTTGTCTAATGGGGCTTCTCATTCCCATTCTTCTAGCCTCATTAGGATGAACACTTTCAAGTGTCTTAGTTAGCCATTTTGGAGGACCTTTCCAATATGACCTAATCTATTATGTTGAATAAAATGGGGTTGCATCAAGGTTTATCCTTCTAATCCTCTCAATTAGACCACTTAGAGCATTTTTCTTTTTATCTAAAAAAGTGCCTAGAACTTCATGAGGAGAAGAGGCTTCCTTAGAAGGAGATTCCATAGATTGAACTAGGATAGGTATCTATGCTTAAAGATGTGGAATCTCATTATTAAATTCCTAAATACATTTTTTCCTTACTGGATGTGTCCAAATGATCAAGTTGTCGCTCAATAGGATTGTAAATCTTGGAAAAAATACATATCTAGATAATGAAAACATCTTATTTACTTCATTGTAGATATGATATGTTTTGGAGGTATTTGATTACCCTAAGAAGATACACTTTTGACTCCTTGTACAAAGAATTCTATTTTTAATATACATTACACATAGGAATGCATCCACCCATAACATCATCTATAAATTTTTGAAAAACATCATTGAACGAACCATGTTTGATATATTCATGTTCATTGTTTTAGCTATACCATTCTATTGAGCATTATAAGGCACAATTGTTTGATGCGTAATCCCCTGTTGGGAAACATATTTTTCAAATTCATTTGAAATACATTCATTTCCATTATCAGTATGAATAGATCCAATATGATATTATGCATCATTTCCAATGCATTCATGAAATTTTGAAAGTTTGAAAATCTTCTAATTTATTCTTTAACAAATATACCCAAAACATTCAAGTGTAATCATAAATAAAAAACATTGTATACTTATTTCCATTTGCACAAGGAATACGCATATGGCCACACAGGTCAAAATGAATCAATTTAATATTTCTTCATGCTTTGCAAATAGAATCATGAAATGGTTCTTTGGTATGTTTTCCTAAGATACAAGCATTTCATTGCTTTATTTTCCTAGGAATGGTTGGAAAACGAGTAAGACCATTTGTTTTCAATAAATGAATATCAACATAATTAAGATGTCTAGGCCTTGCATGCCATAAGGCAATAGATAGAAATTTACCATCATTATACTAAGAATTTTATTCATAGTTTTATGCACAAGGAGATGTTCCTTCCAGCTTCAAGAGTATTTCTTCTTTTATTCAGGACATGACAAGTGAGTTGTGTAATTATTTTTCCACCTCATATTTTCCATTAAACATGTGAAGGAGTCTCCTTTTTGGTGAGTGTTAACTAGGGACAAAATGTTTCTTTGTAGGTTTGGAGGTAGAGAACATTATGCTGAAGAAAGTTAGAAAGTATAGCTAGTTTGAGCTTGATGGGGCCAAGCCTATAGGGATTTATTATTGACTTGTTTGTAAGGTAGAATACTCAATGTACATTGTCACTAAAATATTAGAAAGAAAAGTTTCCAAAAATTCACTTGCCATGTTTCACTTGTATGAGGAAACCATGCATATTACCACAATGGAAATGGAGTGTTAAACAAGTTTTTAGTCACTCCAATATCGCAATCTACCACAATATAATGTGAAGATTCAAATGTTTTACCTTTCCCTAGATCTGGTGTTTCACCTTTTTCTTCATTTATTTCTTACTATATTATGTCCCTAGAGAGTTTTCATGCAGATGCATCATGTTCATTTCTATTGCAGTGAATATAATGCAGATCCAATCTTCCTCCTTGATAAAATTCCCCCCTACCTTTGTTATTCTTATTTATATATCTTCTTCTACCACCTCTTCCCCTAGAAACATTTTGTGTCTGATTCGTCTCTTTTTGTGAAAGGCACTCCATTTCTTTAGAATACTCAACATATGTCTTCCTTTTCCAAAAAGTTTTCTCTCTTTATGAAAACATTTCCACAATAGTGTCAAAAGTAATATCTTTAATTTGGGAACTAGATTGTAACGATTCAAGATAATGAATATGTGGAATATAATGCTTTGATGAAATTTATGAGAGGAATGCCCATTTTTAATCTTTAGGTTTCTAGATCATAAACGATAGCTCTAATTTTAGAGGCTATGGAAAGAGGATCATGATATTTAAGCTTGAGGTTAAAGAGTTTGATCATCAACTCGAAAACATCAAGCTCATATTGTGAGTCATATAAATATTTAAACCTCTTTAAGGAGTTAAAATAACTTGTAATTGTAGTCATCTCATGACTCAATTCTTCATTTACAAATACAACAATCGGGTCATATGCCTTACTTTCATGTTTTCCTATATCGTAAGTTTTTCGTATGTTGTAGGGTTTGCATGATGATTTCCATCTTTGCCTTCACAAGCACCTTTCTATAGGTCATTAAAGATAAGCATGTGTTTGATAATTTTTGGGTCATTCATGGTGTTTGTCATTTCTAGTGAGAACTACTTTGAGGATGGAGATGATGGAATACATCTTAATGAAACTATAATCTATTCATTGAGTTGAGGCATTAAACACTTTCTCCAAAGAAAATATTATTCTTTCCATAAGAAAAAACACAATGGAAAAGAAAATGCTTCTTTATGGAATACTCAAGGTATAAATGAAACTTCATTAATTGTGCTCTTCAGGGATATTGTAAAATCAATCCATATCATTATATTAAGCTAGCATCAAAAACCATTGTAATGTTAACCCATATTGTAATATGAAAGCGACTTCTACAACCTTATGAATAACAAACACAAAGAGAAATAGAGATCACATAGTGACTTTATTCTCTTTAGATGCAATAGTCGAGATGGTCATATCTACAGTACGAAGGCAAGCGTTTGCAATGGCCTTGGAGAAACCCTAACAAATTTCTATGTCAATTAGTTTCTTTTTAAGGGCAGCCTTTCATAATAGATTCCCTTTCAATTTCTCTTTACTGTCGACTCGTCGTTGTTGGAAAATAGAATGGAAACCACCTCATATAATTGGACGAACCATCTAATTGACTTGGAAGTAGAAATTAGAATTGAAATAGATAAGAGAAATATTTGAATAGAGTTATTTCAAGAGAAGATGAGCATGCACTCTTTTTCGACCCCCGAATACCTAATGGGGGCATGCTGGCTCATGAAGCTGGATACAACAAGACGTATTTTCTATTCTTATTTTCTATTTACAGTTAATATGGAGCTATGATGGTTTTAAGTAATGTGTTCCACGAAGATAATTTGTATTTACATCTAATCCTCTAGGATTAGGATTTACATCTAATCGTTTTCATTTTGATAGATTTCATCCCTCTAAATGCTTGAAAAATCGAAAATTCGGATGGATGTATGACGGATTTACTAATAAAATAATATCATACATTAAATGTTATGGGTATGCAGTTTATATAGTCATTAAAATGTCATGTGATTTTTTTTTTCTTTATCTCATAAAGAAAATAATCTCATTTATTAACTAATATTGGACAACTGAGTGATTCGTATAATGGAATGTTATACCCTCCACTCAGTTCCAAATTCCATGAGGGGACGTCTTTGACTTATGATGATAAGACTCGAGGAGTAGACTCCCCTAACCTTGAGGTGCCTAGGTGCATGCTAACCCATAAATTCCTGGTATATTTGGTTTATAGAGGCTCTTACTTGGTTATAAATTTTTAGTATTACTGGTTTACCAAAGCTCTTACTATGCCATAAATTGCTAGTGTATCTCGCTTATGAAAGTTCTTGCTAAGTCATAAATTCATGGTTTATTTGGCTTATAGGGTGTTGGATATACTCTTTATGTTATAGTGCTAGACACTAGTTCTACCCTCCACATCACTCTAAAGTGTTATACTGGTAGCCACAAGGTTTCATCTTGGGCCTTGCCCAAATTACTTCAAAAATAACCATACTATAAATGAATAAATAAATAAAATAATTTTTATGTAATTAGTAATTAAAATGGAATGATTAACATTTTGACTAAATCAAATTACTTTAAAAAATTAATGAATAAATAAATAAATAAAATAACAAAATAAAAATATTCTATAAAAATTAAAATGACCCATGGTATTGAGAACATATGGTATTTACTCATGGTATTGACCCATGGTATTCATGTGGAATATAGCCTATTTAGAGTGGGAAATTAAATAGTTCCATCTTAATTCCATATTTGTTGGTTTATTGTTTTATATTTAAATGTATAATTTTAAAAATAACATATATGAAAAAAACAACTTAAATTATTAATATTAAATAATTAACAAAAATAAATAATTTAAAACTTCGATGATTAACCATATTGTACTTCCAAATCACTCCACTATACAAATATTAGAGTTGGTGCAATTTGTTTGAAGTTTTTTTGGTGGGTTTTTTTGGTCTAATTTCTCTAAAATTAGGTAGGAAATTATTGAAATCACAAGTTTGATGGGTAACTACTAGTGTGATTACACACACCTCTATGAATCTCATTACACATTGCTTTGTTCACTATCCTCAAACACCATTAAATCCATCTCTATTTCTCCTCCATATAGCCACTCTCTTGCTCCATCTATAACATTGTTGATCCACATCGTCAAAAAGCCTTCTAAAATGACTTGTATTCTCCTAATCCACATGACCTATCATCATAATTACTTGTGTCCATTTAGTGGGCATCAATGTCCTTTGCGAAGACCGTGGTATACTTTAGTTGAATATGCACGTTGTCAAGTTAACAATAGGTCAAATTGATTTGCTTTCATTAATTGGAAGGTAATTGCATCGAGAGGTGCATTCTACAACCCAGTATATAGAGGATGTGTAAGTATGTCACCTCTCCAATAAAATAAGAAAAAAATAATAATGTAAAAAGAAAACAAAAATTAAAATAACCATATAGGTAGGAAAATTACAATACAACAGGAAGAATTAAAAACCCTACTCCAAAATCTTTAATATTTCTTTTAATTAAATATTTGTAAAATGAATCTTTAAAAGGAAAATACATACTTCATGGGTATATTAAAATATTTAAAGACATAAATATTTCCATGTCAAACTTGTAATATTTGAAAATATTAATTTTGTTATCATGCCATGTAAAAAACATCTATTATTAATATTCTACAACCCAAAAATAAGGTTTGCACCTTGAGGTATTTGATCACTTTTGGTGCATTATAAATCGAGATTTCAATGTATCTAGGTTGGTTAAATACAAATGAAATAGTCACCCTTGTGATTCACCTTGCAAGGTCTCTCCATATTCTTATTTTCTATATTTAAAATTTTTCGCCCAATCTCGGAGGACTAGGTGTCAACATTGCCCCCTTTAATCTATATCGGTGTTTGTAATTCGAACCATCATTTTGAATCTTTCAAAATTTTCTTTTCCTAGTGTTTTAGTGAAGATTTTTTAATTTTCTTATATTTGGAGAAATGAGGTAAGCGTCCGATCTTAGCTTCAACTAATCCAGGTAGATATTGGTGACCACCTTCCTATTCCACTTGGACCCCCATCACTATCACTTTTAGTTTCCTTAATTTTATAGAAATTTCCTATTTTTAGCTGTTTTTTGGTTCCCAATCTTCGCGAGCCATTTTGAGGCCCCTAATTTTTTTTTATTTTCAGAAATATAAAGCGGTGTTTATAGGTCGAACCATCATTCTGAATCTTTCAAAATTTTCTTTTCCTAGTGTTTCAGTGAAGATTTTGTAAATTTCTCATATTTGGAGAAATGAGGTAAGCAGTCGGTCTTACCTTTAACTAATCCAGGTAGATATTGGTGACCACCTTCCTATTCCACTTGGACCCCCATCACTATCACTTTTAGTTTCCTTAATTTAAGAGAAATTTCCTATTTTTAGCAGTTTTTTGGTTCCCAATCTTCGCAAGCCATTTTAAGACCCCTAATTTTTTTTTTTGGAAAACAAGTTAACATGTAGTCAAAATTTGTAGTCCTTTGATAGTTATTTCTAATGACATGTTGTATGTGTCAAACAAAGATAGTCTGCCAAAGTTACAACCCTAGGAAGTTGGTGTGCCAACTTACCTAAATGGAGCCCAAAAATTGTTGGCAATTCATCTCCTAGGTTTAGGATTTTTTTTTTTTAGACTTTTCCTTGTTTATTAATAATAAAAATTACTTTGAACCTCACTATAATACATCTCAAAGGCATGTATCCACCACATCTCTCCTCAGTGATAAGCCACCATCACCTAATCTAGTTTACTTCCAATCTATATGTAAAAAATTCAATATTTTGTTATTAATGGTTTCATGTTTAGTTTTTGTTGTAACTCCGTATTTCTGTTTAAATCTACATTTAATTCGATTCCTACGTAAATTTGTATTAACAGAATTAGAGCAGTTTTCTCTTTCTCTTTTTTCTTTCTAAATTATCCATGGGTATAAGGAGTTAAGACTTGAACTAGTTGAACCCTTTCAATACTAACCTCGCTGACTCTGATGTAACCCATGGCGTAGGTAAAGAAATACGAGAGAGTAGGAGATCCTTTCAAATTATTTCTCAAATCCCTTGAGCAATAAAAGAACGAGATGATTTATAATGTTTCGTAGATCCTTCAACTAATATGAGCGGGCAAAGCATATTCATTCGACACCCATCTCAATGGTGTCGCCACCTTTGAAGTACAAGTTAACTTTTCCATTCCTATATTTCAAGGATAGATAGATGCAGATGTTGTAGATACATCGTTAAATCTACTAGAAAGATATTTTTATGTCCATAATTTTTCCAAGAGGGAAAATATAACTTTTTCACTCCTTAAAGATGCCCCCCATGCCAAGGACTCGTGGGAAACCTACTAGGAGAATAGGGACAATAGGGAACCCTCACTACTTTCAACTGCACCCACCTGGAATTCTTTCTGATATTTTGTGAAGGAACAATATTACCATATCGAGAGATATGAAGATAAGTACATGAAATGGAGGCGACTGCAACAAGGAAGGGACAAAGAAGCATTTGTCTGTCAAGTACTGTGACTATACACAAAACTATAGCCAAGATCAAATGGAGTTCCTAGACAACTCTTCACTTGGCACAAAATACCAATATGTTGTCAAGATCGAGTAGAAATTTAAACAGAAGAAGTGATACTTTTGATTTGTGAATCCAAAGCAAAGAAAGGACACCCGCATATTGTTGAAAAAATGAAAATTCCAAGGGGGGTGACCTAGGACAACCCGTTGAAGCCATATGTAAATAGAAACACCACAAAGACAAATAAGGACATAAGAAAGTTATGTGAGTTCCACAAGAGCCCCACTCACAATACAAGTGAGTGTTGCACTAAGAAGTCACTAATGGTTGAGTTAAAGGCTTCATTTTAAGATCCACGTTCTGACTGTAAATTAGAACTCGACAACAAGAATGACAAAGGGACATAGATTATCAATCCAGATTCTAGAGCCATAGTTTCCGCCCCCAAGATGTAGAAGTTTGAGTCTGTAGATATAGAGGAAGGGGAGTTTCTCTTCCACTCACAAATGTGGTTGAAGTGGTCTCCCCTGCGGTTCTCTTTCGAGAACAACAACTAAAAGAACCTCATTTCAAAAGAGTTCGTTAAGAGATTGGGACTACTGACCAAACCACACCTAAAGTCATACACCATTATGTGGATACACCAAGGAAGAGATCTTTGCATCATCCATTAGCATAGATTACCTCATTTGTCCCTTGGTTGCAACAATAATGTTTTTTCTCAACTTTTGTGGCCACGACACCTCTCGATGGCTACAACTATACAAAATTGATCCATAATTTTCCACCACATACTAGATGTTAGTGGACGGAAAGCAAATTCTTGAATTCTACGTCCATTATGCATTACTATGCTACATGAATCACCTTTCTCTTTCTTTACACAAATGAGACAAGATGATTTGCAAGGCACACTACAATCATGTTGCACATTACTTTGGTGTGGAGAAAATATGGAAGTACTACAAAAGTATTTTTATTGGAAAAAAAATATAAAGGAACATTCTAAAATATATCATATCCTTAAATACCTGTGACATCACCAAACAAACCTTCAAGAAGCAAGACTTGTACTTTCCTCTTCCTACTCCCATCTAATCCTCAGTATCCATTTCCATCAACTATATGTCTAGCATCCCTTCTACCAAGCATGGTATGACTGTGTATTTTTTGTTGTGAAAAACTATTCTAACACGGTTATACTGGCAGCCTACAAGAAGAGTATTATAACATGGGACACCACTAAATTCTTCTTTGAACGAGCATGGGTACATTTGGTATCCCACATACCCTTATTGCAAATCAGTATAAAATGTTCCTGAGCAAATTTCGGTCGACCCTATGGTAATTATTGAACACCAAGATCACCAAGTTGATTGCAATCCTCCCACAAATTAATGGCCATGGGATGAGAGCCTTCCCTATGTGCAACACAATTATAATAGAGCTCTCATAACTCGATGGGCCACAACCCCTTTCAAGTGGGTATTAGATTTCAACTATTTTGTCTGATTGATGTTGTCATGCCTCATGTGACTACACAAGAAAAATATGAACATGTAGAGTATCAGGCTGATAAAGAAACCAATTTTATTGGATTCATATAAAACATCTGCTAGTAATTTCCTGACATCTTGGATAAATCCAATTCCAAGTAGAAATAATGACATGATCATCATTATATGCCACATAAGATTCAAGTGGGAGACAATGTTTGGTTGCACTTATAAAAGGAATGTCTTGTTGGATCCGACCAAAAAGCTCCGCCCACACTGATACAGGCCTTACACCATCACCAATGTCGTGGGAGACAATTCTTTTAAGTTCAACATTTCCCTATTCCCTAGCCTTCACCTCATATTCAATGTGGACTTCCTCCAACCGTACTTTCCACCATTGTTGGACAACCTATGGAACAACTAACACCAACGAAGTTCAACCGAGACTGCACGGAACATGCCACATGTGATCATATCATGGAGATAGAGATCAAGAACACTCAACAACGTAGGATGCAATTGTATCATGGATGCACTAAACGCATTGGGGAACATTTCTTCCTAAAGGCAAAGGACTGATCCAAGTGGATATTGGTGGCCACCTACCTATTCTAGTTGGATCATCAACACTGTGTCTTTCAATTTCCTTACCTATAGCATGTTTGCTACTTTTAGTAGTTTTTTCAGGTCTTGAACTTCCAGAGCTATTTTGAGGCCCTAAGAGATGTGTTTTTCGAAAATAGGAAAACATGTACCTCGTGGTAGGGTTTTATAGTCAAGATTTTTAGTCCTTAATAAATATTTCTAACGAGATATCGTACATGTCAAACAAATATTATATGCAAAATTTAAGACCCCAAGAAGCTGTTGTACCAACTAATCCTAATGGGGCCCACAATTTTTTGGTGGTTCATCTCCTAGGGTTAGGTTTTTGCATGTTTATAGTTTTCCCTTGTTTCTACATACCACAAAGGTCTTCAAGCCTCATCGTCATACCATTCATGGGCATGTAACCACCACATCTCTTATCAGAGAAAAACTAGCGTTGCCTGAGCTAGCTTATTTCCATTATGCATGTAAAAAATTTTAGTATTTTGGTTTAATGAATTGAAGTTCATTTTTCACAATACCTTTTTTTTGTTTATCTTTTTATTTCATTTCATTGTTGCATAAATCTGGATCATCAACATGATTTCAAATTTAATGATACTCTATATTGATATGCTTGGTTCAGTCATGGAATTTGGTATTCTTGGCTAATTTAATTGTAGAATTATTATCAATTAGATGAGGAGTAGAGTGCACTTGTTTCCCCAACAAATATTCGAGAATTTTCTTGAGCCACACAATCTCCTTAGTTTCTTCTGCAAATGCCACATATTCTTTATGAGAGAATCGTAGTCTTTTTAAATTTCTTCTCTACATTCGTCATCATAAGCTACTTATTTAAATAAAATTGGCTTGAAATTAGTAGAAAAATTTAATTCACAATTATAAGAAACATCCATATCAATTGTCAAATTAGAATCATCTACTTCACCTTCGTTTTGTCTAGTGGGACTTCTCATTCCTATCCTTCTGGCCTCATCAGGATGAACACTTTCAAGTGCCTTAGTGAGCCATTTTGGAGGACTTTTCTGATATGGTCCAAGCTATTATGTTGACTAAAATGGGGTTGCAACAAGATTTATCCATTTAATCATCTCAATTAAACCACTTAGAGTCTATTTTTTATCTGAATAAGTGGCTAGAACTTCATGAGGGGGAGACACTACCTTAGAAGGAGATTCCATAGATTTATCTAAGATAGGCATCCATGCTTCAAGATGTGGAATCTCATTAAATTCCTAAACATGTTTTTGCCTTACTGGATGTGTCCAAACTATCAAGTTGTCGCTCAATATGCTTGTCAATCTTGGAAGATTACACGAAAATACATCTATAGATAATGAAAATTTCTTATTTACTTCATTGTAGATATGATATGGTTTAGAGGTATCTGAGTACCCTAAGAAGATTCACTTTTGACTCCTTGTACCAAGTTTGTTTTTTTTTTCCCTTAGGAATCAAGGCATAAAAGGTGGAACCAAAGATCTTGAGATGACTTACTAAAGAAATGTGGTCATACCACATTACATAAGGAGTCTTGTTTCTGGGAGCATGATATCGAATTCTATTTTTAATATAAATTAAACATAGGAATGCATCCACCCATAACATCATCTTTAAATTTTTAAAAAACCTCATTGAACATTCTTGTGTCTAATTCTTCTCTTTTTGTGAAAGGCACATAATTTCTTTAGAATACGCAACATATGTCTTCCTTTTCCCAAAAGTTTTCTCTCTTTATGAAAACTTATCCACAAGAGTGTCAAAAGAAATATCCTTAAGTTGGGAACTAGATTGTAAGTATCCAAGATGATAAGAATATGTGAAATATAATTGCCTTAATGAAATTTATTATAGGAATGTCCATTTTAACTCTGCAGACTTCTACACCATACATGATAGGTCTAAATTTAGAGGCCATGAAAAGAGGATCATGATATTTCAACTTGAGATTAAAGAATTTGATCATAAACTCGAAAACATCGAGCTCATATTGTGAGCCATATAAATCTTTCAACCTCTTTAATGAGTTAAAATCATTTGTTATTGGAGTTATATGATGACTCAATTCTTCATTTACAAATACAACAATCAGGGCATAGTCGTTACTTTCACGTTTTCCTATATGGTAAGTTGTTTGTATGTTGTAGGATTCGTAGGAAGATTTCCATATTCTTCTTTACAAGGACCTTTCCATGTGTCATTAAAGATAAACACGTGTTTGATATTTTTTGGATCATTCATGGTATTTGTTATTCTAGTGAGAACTACTTTGAGGATGGATATGAGGGAATACATCTTCAAGAAACTATCATATATTCACTGAGTTGAGGCATTAAACACTTCCTCCAAAGAAAATAATTATTTTTTCCCTAAGAAAAATTACAATGGAAAGTAAAATGCTTCTTTATGGAATACTCAAGATATAAAGGCAACTTAATTAATTGTAAAATAAATGCATATCATTATATCCAGGTGACATCATTACTTATTCTAATATTAACCCATATTGTAATATGAAAGCGGTTTAACAAGCCCGGTGAAGAACAAGCACAAGCACAGAGAGAAATAGATATCGCATAGTAACTTTATTCTCTTTAGTTGCAACAGAGGAGGTGAGATGGTCATATGTACAGTATGAAGGTAAGCGTTTGCGATGGCCATGGAGAAATCCTTGCAAATTTCTATGTCAATTAATTTCTTTTAAGGGTAGCCTTTCATAATAGCTTCCAATTCAATTTCTCTTTAAGGTCAATTTGTCGTTACTGGAAAATACAATGGAAAGCCCTTCATATAATTCGATGAACCATATAATTCACTTGGAAGCACAAATTAGAATTGAAATAGATAAGAGAAATATTTGAGCAGAGTTATATGAAGAGAATATGAGCATGCACTCTTTTCTAACCCTTGAATCCCTACCAGGGACATGTTGGCTTGTGAAGCTCGATGCAACAAGACACATTTTCTATTCTTATTTTCTATTTACATACTTATTAGTTTTCGTCTAAATCTAGAGGATTAGATGTAAATACAAACTATCTTCCGAAGAACACATTACTTAAAACCATCATAGCTCTATCTTAACTCTAGATCTACCAAACATTTCTTTAAATTTGCACTGAAAAAGTCATTTTCATTTTGATAGAATTGATCCCTCTCAATGCTCGGTGAATTGAAAATTCAGATGGATCTATGATGGTTTTACTAATAAAATAATATCATACATTAAATATTATGGGTAAGCAGTTTATATAGTCATTAAAATGTCATGTGAAATCTTTTTTCTTTATCTCTAAAGAAAATAATCTCATTTATTATCTAATATGGGACAACTTAGTGATTCATACAATGGAATGTTATCCCCTTCACTCAATTCCAAATTCCACGAGGGGACATATTTGACCTATTATGATAAGACTCGAGTAGACTCCCCTTCCCTCAAGGCATCTAGGCTCTTGAAGTCAAAACTTCCTAGTATATTTGGCTTATGGAGACTCTTCCTATGTCATAAATTCTAAATATACCTCGTTTACCAAAGCTCTTATTATGTCACAAATTCCTAGTGTATGTCGCTTATGAAGGTTCTTGCTAAGTCATAAATTCATGGTCTACTTGGCTTATAGGGTGTTGGATATACTCTTTATGTTAGAGTGGTAGCCACTAGTTTTACCTCTCATATTACTCTAAAGTGTTCTACTTGTAGCCAAAAGGTTTGATCTTGGGCCTCGCCCACATTACTTCAAAATTAACCATACTATAAATAAATAAATAAAAGAAGTTTACGTAAATTAATAAATAAAAACTGAATGTTTAACATTTTGTCTAAATCAAATTACTTAAAAAATAATGGAATAAATAAATAAATAAATAAAATAACAAAATAAGAATATTCCTATAAAAATGAAAATGACCCATGGTATTCAGATCATATGGTATTGACCCATGGTATTGAGAACCTATGGTACTCATCCATGGTATTCATGTGGATATAGCCTATTTGTAGGGGGATTGAACCCGTATAACCGGAATGTTTAACATTTTAACTAAATCAAATAACTTAAATAATAAACCAATAAATAAATAAATAAAGTATCAAAATAAAAATATTCCTATAAAAATGAAAATGACCCATGGTATTGACATCATATTGTATTGACCCATGGTATTGAGAAACTATGGTACTGATCCATGATATTAATGTGGAATATAGCCTATTTAGACGGGGAAATTGAAACCCTATATCCATCTTAATTCCACATCTCTTGGATTTATTCTTTTATATTTAAATGTATACTTTTAAAAAAACATATATGAAAAAAATAACTTAAATTATTAATATTAAATAATTAAGAAAATTAAATAATTTTTAACTTCAATAATAAACCATAGTGTGGTTCTAGAGAACTCCACTATCAAACTATCGGAGTTGGTGTGATTTTTTGAAGTTTTTCTGGTCTAATTTCTCTAAAATTCCATAGGAAATTATTCAAATAACAAGTTTGATGGTAACTTGTGACGATCCAAGTGCCCTAGGGTTTTCAGGGTGGTCAATCCATATATACAGTAAAAAAAACTAGTTTAAATAACACAAATGAAGATTTTACCTCAATTTTTCCCGAAAAAGGGTGGTAAATCCATATATACAGTAAAAAAAAACTAGTTTAAATAACACAAATGAAGATTTTACCTCAAATTTTCCCGAAAAATCCAAAAAGTCGCTCTAAAGACAACCGTCAAAACTATCAATGTGAATTTAGGAAAACCTTTTTAGAAATTCAGAGATCTAGAATAGTAATCTTGACTTGGTCAAATTATTATCAAAGAATTTATGAATTTTTGGACTTCTCCAAGTAAATACCATGGATCAATACCATGAATTCTAAAAAAACCCTGAACGGAGAAAACCCCAAAAATCAAATTAGATAATGATAATAAACCAAAGTAGATTCTTATATAAGTAGGTCACAGTTCAGCTTTCTATTAACATATTTTCAAATATTGGGATACTAATTTTACTGTGTTTGAAGCTTCAAGTCATCTCTGTAGTGATGGCCGTAATTACCGATCTTCCAGATGATCTCCTCAGACGTTGCTTACTGAGAATGCCCTACAGGTCACACAGATATCTCAAGTCTGTGTGTCGAAGGTGGAAAGCTATTGTGGCTGATCCTAAATTTTATTCTGATGGAAAACTCGCTAGAAAGAGGGAACAATTTTTATGTTTTCTTAAATTAAAAAAGTATGCTTATGTCGATGGGATAACACGATATGACCCTGTGGAGGGCACTTGGGAAAATATACCAATCAATATCCCCCACTGTGATGGAATTCCAATGTCCTGTAAATGTGTTTCCGTGAATGGAAAACTGGTTTTCATAGGCGGAGTGCATCCATCCAATCACAGAGGAATGAAGAGTATTTACATTTATGATTTTGTGTCAGCCAGATGGAGCCGCGGAGCTGATATTCCTAATATTCGGTACTTATTCGCGTGTGCCGCTTGTTCTTCTACTGGACGTATCTACTTTACGGGCGGGCATGATGGGCATGGCAACGATCTAGTGACTGCGGAAGCTTACGACGTGGAGGAGGATAAGTGGGAAGTTTTGCCTCCCATGAGCTCACCACGCACCAATTGTCAGGCTGTTTGCACGGGAGGAAAATTCATGGTATTAGGCAGCGAAGTCGAAGAGAGAAATGCAGAAGTCTTCGAGCCGACTGTGGGAACGTGGACAACGTTGGAAAATATGTGGAGTTTAGGAGGACGTTTAAGTTCATGTGTGCCTTCTTTTTGCTCTGGGCCGTTGCATGCGTTGTATAAAAAATGGGTGATGAAGTATGAGAGTGAGAGCAACGTTTGGACTGCAGTTGTTTCTCTTCCGCTAGAGTTTCCCTATTTTAACAGTGTTACACAGTGGTACGATTGGATGTTTGTCTGTAAGTCGCGTAATGTCTCTTATCTTGTTCACCTGGAGACTGGGCAGGCCGTTACAGTTCAGAGTGGGCAAAAATTTCTGAGCCATGTAACTACGTTGGAAATTTGATTAAGCTAGATTGGTCAAAATGTTTTCATTCGTTAAAGCGATCTCGTTTTAAACGAACCCATGGAAATGCAATTAGAATAATAGATGAATCAACATTACACTGCTAGTAACAAAATGTTTGCTTGAATGTTTCTATGTTTAACTTGCTCGAATGTTTACGTTTATATAATATATATTTATTGGTTATGTATGGTTATAGATGTGTTTGCGGTTATTTTAAAATTATTTAAGAAAAAAGGTATTTTGAAAGCATTTTAGATGTTAATAGGTTTACAAATTTTTATAGTGCTTAGATGGAATTAATGCTAAATTTGTTAAAGGTTAATTAATTGAAAATTAAGTAGAGAAGAAATGGGGTAAGGTTTTGTTTTATTGGGTTAAATTATATTTAAAAATTGATAATGAATAATTAAATATTTTGAAACTTATGATGATGCAGGATAAGAAACTGGATGAAATTGAGCAGCAAATTGGGAAGAGTAACATGGGTACAAAAGAAGATGATGGTCAGAAGAAAACCGAGGGGAATATCTCACCACATGGGTATGAGTAATGCAGTTTTGTTGAGGATAAAAGCATCTCACCACATGGGTATGAGTAATGCAGTTTTGTTGAGGATAAAAGATAGTTTTTGTTACAGTTAAAAGCTAACTCCAGAACTTAATTTGATTTTATTATGCATAGGAGGAAATGTGCTTGAGAACTTATTTTGATTTTATTATTCATAGGAGGAAATGTAATAGTTTTTATGATTGTTTAGCTTATTTAGCATGGACAACAAGAATTAGAATTTTGGGTTTCTGGATGGATGTCAAGAACCTAAGGTGGCCAAAAGACCCGGTTTCCCTTCGGGGCGGGTTGAGGCCACCATGAACATGTAATGGTTTCAATCCGAAGTAATATAATAGAATGGACTCTCCTCAACTTACAAAAAAAAAATTAAATATTCTGAAACTTTGGATTTTCACATCCTAAGTCTTTCATATTTTTCCTTATTCTCATAACAATACATTTCTGAGGAGGATTAACTAGAAATACCGGAACAACATTTTCAATCTGTACTCTAACTCAAAGATCATTTTATCACCTCATCATTTCGTTTCAACATTAAAAACTATTCATATCCATTTCAGAATCATGGTAACAAAATTTGAAGGAAAAAATCATTGATAAAAAATAATTTGGCATAAGCTCTAAGCCTGTCAAATTTTGAAGAAATAGAGATTATTTTAATGTTCTATTTATTTATATATTTATAATTAAAGTGTTAAATAAATGGCGATAGTTTTCATATTATTATATAGATTTAGTAAAAATTTAAAAAAAATGGAGTACTAAAGTTTTGGTTGGAGAAAGGGAACCTCGACAAGGTTGGAAAATATGTGGAGTTTGGAAGTACTATTAATTTCCTGTCTGTGCTTCGTTTTTGCATGTGTTGTATAAAAGAGGAGTGATTAAGTATAAGACTGTGAAAATAGTTTGGATTGTGGTTGTTAATTTTCAGCCACATATTGGTTTACTTTCACACTATATATATATATATATATATATAATATTTTGGGTTGTGGTTGCTTCTTTTCTACTATTTTTGCATATTGGTTTATTTTCAGACTTGTTAGAATGATAGGTTTGGTTATATGTATATATAATCAATATAGATAAATCTTAATTCTAGATCTTTCAAGATTTTAGGGGGATTAAATCTGTTTTCACTCTAAAATAGCTTTATGCTTCAAGGGATTTGGTAACCCATGGTATTTAAGCATGGCATTAACATGTGATGAAACTTATTTAAGGGCTTCAAAAATTCCTAGAATACTTTGAATTTGTTAGGAAATACCATCATTGTAAAAGGAATCTAAAAACTATAAAGAAATAATTATGTTGTTTGTTGGGTTGTGTTATATTCTTTCCACGACTAACCCATGTAGTGAACCGGGGGGTTAGAGGGGGGGGCGGAGCCCCCCCTTCGTTGCGTAGCTGGGGGTCACAGGGGGGCAGCAGCCCCTCTTGTCTGAGGGCTTTGAGGGGGGCAAGTAGCCCCCCTCTACGGGGTTCGGGGCAGCTGTTTAGTCAATTTAGTGTTCCTAAATTGATATCATTAATTGTCAACCCGGGGCTCGTAAGCTGATGAAGTGAAGGTGTACTATATGTATTTAAGCAACCTCTTAAAGCTTTTTGTCGTTTGGGGTGTTGTTTGTGGTTAATTTATCTTCCTAAGATGGAGTGATGTATTTATAAACAGATGAGTGATGGTGTGTGTAAGGTGAATTCTAGATGAGTGAAAGTGTGTGATTAGTGGTTTCTAACTACTTGCTGAAAAGAAAAACTTGAAGGAAATAAAGGAATTAAAAATGAACTTAAAGCAAAGAACCACTTTCTAATGGCATTAGACACCATTCATGCTGCTGCAAATAAAAGGTAAGAAAATCACTTAAAAGACCAATGATAATGTTTATATCTTCCTAATTCTCTGCCTCTAACACATAGTACTGTGTAAGACACGATTAGGAAGTAGCTAAAAATAAGTCTAAGAAATGATGAAAATGAGAAAAATCTACTTTAAAGACTAGTTATAATGTTTTTCTCTTTCTAACTCTCTGCCTCTAACACATAGTATTGTGTAAAGCACGATTAGAAAGTAGTTAAAGAGTAGTCTAAAAAGTACCCAAAGTCAGATGCAAGTTATTAGTATTCTGATCTCAAGAAGATAAACAATTTATAATAAAGAGACCATTCATATGTTAGCAGACAGATTTGAGAAATAAAACTAAAAATCAGCTATGAAAATAAAGTAAAAGGCAGCAACTTTGAATCTGTCAACTGAAACTACCACTAGATATAAAGCAAATACATAACACACAAGCAATCCCGGGTTAAAAACCTGCAAAAGAACAATGCCGATCAGCTTAAAATAAAGGTTGGAAATGAAATAACATGAAGACAAACTATGCTGTACATATGTCAAGAAAAGGAAATGCTGAATGGAAATAAAGAAATGTTGAACATAAAATATTGTACAAGGCTAACATGAACAGGGGCCCTCCATTCATATAACCCAAAGAAGACTCACGGTATTGAAAACTTCAAAACAACACTGCTTCTATTACTCCATGTGCAGAAAATCACAGTCAAGAGTGCTAGAACAACACTATTAAAACAGAGCCTTGAAATGCACTAAAATTATAACCAGTTCATAAAAACACAACAATAATAAAGTTTAATAAGCGTATGTAGACGCAAGTTTTTATAGGCATCTGAAAGATAGCCTAATGCGTACAGCTAAAACTGAAAAACAACTAACTGTCATGCATAATTAAGGTTCAAAACACGTCATAGGCCTGCGTGGATGAGTTGGAGGTTGTGGTCGTTATGGGCATTGAATCCAGAGTTGTATTATGTCTCCCACAACCTGTGTAACATGGACAAGTCACCGTTTGGACTGACGTGACCCAACAGCTTACGCATCACCGTTAAGCTGCCTTTGTTGACCGTAACTTGACCCTTGTTGACCGGAGCTGCAGATGACGTGGATGGCTAAACCAATAGCACAGGAACCTCGAGCACCTTGATTCCTAAGTGCCCATGTGGCTCATTTGGAAAAATGACATGTGGAACCTTGAGATTAATAAAAAGGCTGCGGAATCACCAGATGGTTGTGGAATCAGCAGATGGCTGCGGAATCGACAGAGGGCTGCGGAATGCCTGTAAATATGTCAAAATCTAAACAAAACAATCACACATTAGCAAATCTCACTTGATCATGCTTAATGACATCTAATGTAATGATATGGGTGGTTTTACATTGAGAATGAGGCAAAAGAGAGAGGTAAGTGATGAAAAACAGTAGGTAATAGTGGATGATGAGGTGTAAGTTAGAGGCTCTACATACCCCAACTACGAGGGCATTGCATGTCCTCATGCAAAAAAAACACTGCTTAATCAACCTGTTGTGATGGCTCTGCCAAGACATCTAATCTTCTTCTCTTCCTCCGGGTAGAGATATCAATTCTCGGTCTTTTCATTAGACATCTGAATCTCAAATTAATTAAATCTCTGTTTAGCCTCCTGCATCTTTTCTTGAACTTTTTGTTTTCCTTTTGCAACAGACCCATATGAAGCATGGTGTTATCTTGGATCATCTTATCCACTTTAGATTACTCTTTCAATTTTTCATTTTCTTGTATGATATGGCGATTTAGAACCTCAATCTCAAAAATTTCCTGTTTTAATGAGTGAACTTGTTGCTCTAAAGGTTGAACATTGCTTGGGCCAGCAGCTGCTTACTCCAACATCTCCAAATAATTATAAACTTTCTGCTGATCCGGGTCAACCTCAGGTGACTTCTTTGGACTTGGTTCATGCTCAAATTCAGATCCATGTTCATGCTCAGGTTCATGCTCAGATTCAAGGTTATGTTCAAAAGGACTTTCCTCACGTGGAGGACTAGTCTCCACATACTCAGCATGTGAAGGACTTGTGGCAACCTTTTCAGGTGTGTCCAGGTCAATAAAGGATGGCCCTTTGTTCTTTGTGGCCTTCATTTTGCCTTTTAATCTACTGCTCCTTCTTACAGTGGTAGTGCTCTGTTTTTCTTTTTGTACTTTCTGCTTCTGTTTTTCCACCTTTTTTTAAGGGCAGTTTCATGGAGTTTGGCCATTCTTTGAGCTAAGGGCTGAGTGTCTTCATCATTGGAGTTTGTAGGAGTGAGGAAAGTTTCCTGAGCTATGGATTTTCCTTTATTTTTCTTTTGCTTCTTCCTATTCTCCATTCTCTTTTGAGCAACTTCTT
>APFE031420983.1:255349-276773 GCA_000404065.3 Pinus taeda | reverse complement strand
AAAATTCATTGGTCGGCTTATATAAAATAAAAATAAAAAAAATTCTAGGTTTTGTATTTATACTCTGGTCGGAAGATTCTTCTCTCAAATTAACTGTCATTCATATTCTATCAAATTTGGTCCTGAGGATGGACCCCCTTTGGGGTTCGAAACATCGACATAAGAAACATAATACTGTGGATAATCCAGATCATGCTACTCCAAAAAACTACCACAAAAGCTTAAAGTCTAACCTTGTCTTAGTCGATTAAAAAATTAACTTCAAGGCTTTAAAATGTTCTTTAAGGGAAACTCACGATTTGGTCTCAAAAAGACTAACACGGTGTTTTTGGATCATGGGCAATTAATTATTAAGATGCATAAAAGACTCATGCTCTTTCATTTTTAAAGAGTTGAGAAAGAAACAAAGATGACTCTATCGCTTTCAATTGGAAACGAGCTCGAAAGGACAAGTTCTCAAATGATATTTTAAGTTTAATGAGTCAAAAAGATCAAATGACTGCTCTAGATGATCTAGGTAAACAAGATTACCAGGCAACCGTGAACTGCAGAATACCTCCCAGTGAATCGAGAAGTACGAGCAAGAAATCTCCTCGAATGTTGTGTCCGGTGTATCACGTCTGCAAGGCAGCTAACTCGGCTTCCTAAAGATAAAGGATTGCAACCTAGAGGGGTCTCCCGTTATATACTCAACAGTACGAGGAGCACAAATCCGTACTAGCGCTATCTAATGCCGAAGCTAACGACAACTGCTAGGTTTAAAGATGCCGGAACACATCTCTAGTGTAGACCTTCTAGATATGATCGTTAAATGTCAAATGCGCCTTAGGTTAATTGAATTCATTTTAAAGTTTATATTGAGTTATGTTTAAGTTTTCAGGTCTTAGCGATGCGACTTGAAAAAACCTTAAATGCAACTAAATGAAACAAGACCCTTTCAATTTGATGAAATGTCTACACTAGAGAGGGTAGAAACTACTCAATCAAATGCAAACAAACAAGCAACTGAAAACGAAATGATCTTTCACTACTTTAATTTTTCGAAAAATAAACTAATGAGAAATGCATTCCAATTCCTAATTTCCTGACAAGCACATATCTAACAGTCCTTTCGAAAGAAAAAAGAGTTCTTTGCCTTTTCCAAATGCCAATGCAATTCTAGTCTTTCAATGATGTAAGCTATCGTAGCACAATGACGCAACAAACTAGAATCTCACACTTTTTCATAAAACAACAAAATAAAATTTTCGCATACAATTCTTCGATGAAATTTTTTTCGAGACAATAAGCTCTTCAAGCAGATGAAAACAAGAAAAGAGAAGCTCATTCAGATCACTGAAACATTGACTTTACCAACCACAAGACAAGCAACGTAATCCATGCCAGAAAAGAAACATTTAGATAAGCAAATAGAAACTTTCAAATTTGTGTAATAGAGGTCAAAGTTGTAAAAGGACCGAAAACGAAAATTCGAGTAAGTACACCTACAACCCGACTTATTGAGTTCATATAAAACTAAATGGAAGACAAACTAGATGCCCTAGTGTGTTGACCACCCAATGACTCAAGCAATCAAGTAGAAGGATAATAAGCCAACAAGCAAACAAACCAAATGAAAAACATCTTTCTAGTCAGGGAGAAAATGGTTTAAAAGGCTTATGAGGTCAAAATCATAAGAGCAGAACACACTGGCCAAGATTGGGGTGAAACCCTAATCTCCACTTATAGGCATCGGTGTGACTTTCTAACTGACAACAAGCGCCAAAGGTTGGTCAGCATGATTGTTCCTCAACATATCGCATTGATCAGTGCAACTATCAGCGGATTAAGTGCGCTGATCGAGGAAGTTAAGAAAAAAATAAAAAAAATTAAAAGCAGGGACCAGATCTGCTACTATGAATTTCAAACTCAGGCCAGTAAGTAGGAGAAAAGAAACAGAACAAAAGGGAAAAAGTGGAACTAGAAAAGTTCTCACAAAATCATGAAATCCAAGACAAACAAAAGGATTGGTTCCCCAGTGGAGTCGCCAATTTGTGGTGAAGTAAATTATAAGTGCGGACACAAACAAATTCCTCTAGCCCGATGATGGGCCTAGCCATAGCAAATACATTCTATGGAATATTTCCTTAGGTTAGAACTAATTAAGAGGGCCTACCTCTTAGTACGCTTATCCCATTTGATGATGTCCTTGCTTGCTTGCTCCAGTTATCTCTCGCTTCCTTCTTCAAGCACCTGAAACAAGTAAACAACAACAAACAACAACCATGATAATAGACAAATTGTAATTCAACCTACTTAACAAGTCAAGAAACATTAAGCCATGAATATGTAAGATGACAAAACATGTAGGAAATCAATTGATAGTTGTGTATATTAATATCAAAGAGAGATTACAACCATTGTCTTGATGTTGCAGTTCTCCTCTTACGAGACTAGGTTCCCACACACTTCTACTAGCATTCCATGATGGCCTCAATCAACAATAGTTTTAAGGATCTCCCCTTTAGGCTTCACTCCAAACCAAATCACACTTCTCCCTCACACAACTAGATAGCTACAACTTAGGATAGTTTGTTGTTTACTCCAAACCAACATAACATTAGCACACCCACATTAACACTAGCTTGTGCATGGGAAGAAGGGAGGTTTATATAGGATGAATGGATGGGATATGGATCCTCTTCTCATGGGAGAATGTCTTATTCCTTGAGGTAGTTCCATCATTATAGGGGAAAGGAGCCCAAACTGACATCCTCAACCCCATCCAGCCAAAACATTTACCAGACTTTCGTTACGGAGCTTCTGAAGCTGGAAGCTTTGGCTCCTAATTTAAAAAACTTTCCATAACAAGACCAGCATGACTGGAACACATCTTAGTCACTCCAGTCGACACTAGGGATAGTGCTAATCTCTGCACATTGATGCGGGGGAGACAAAGGTCATTAGCGTCGGTCTTGTAAACTAGGAAAAACAGAAGTTTCAGGGGAAATGGTGGAAAAGGGAATTGATCTGCTCATGAAGAGGGACACAATGGGAGTTTCTTCATGAAGGGAAATCATGTGGGGCTCACTGTAGAGGTCCTCTAGGATCAAGGAACGGGGAGTACAAGGACAGTGACAAAATGTTGTGTAACAAGGAGCTAAAAATGGGATCTATGATAGATGAGGAGTACACTAGCAAGTTCTTGGAGCTACTAAGGTATGTGCCTTACCTCATAGAGGAGAAGGCCAAGATTCAGAGGTTCATTAGTGGATTAACAATTGCATTCAAAGATAGGATTGAGTTAGATGATCCTACATCATTGGAGGAGGCGAAATGAAAGCTAAATCATTGCTATTATCAATCAAATCACAGATCTAATACTAAGCCAAACTGAAAAGGTAATGCAAAGAACAAGGGAAAATGGGAAAATAAGTGAGAAAGACCATATGATTCATGTAATAAAGAGAATGTTGCACCACCTAAGAGGTTCAATGCATTTAACAGAGGATGGGGACATTGATCTGAGGAGCAGAATAAGGAGCCCGTGCAGTGTTGGACTTATGGAGGGCATCATCACAGGAGATATTTCCCACAATATCAGGGTGGCAAGCCTCATATATATAGTGCGAAGGAGGCACAAACTATTGGGGATGTTGGTCAGAGTGTTCCTCACATTTTTGCAGCATTGCATAACAAACAGGCAGACCATTAAGCATAATCATTGAGATGGACGATAAGATTTGTGTTCAGGTTATTTCTATTTTGATTGACCTTGGATCTAATTATAACTATGTTAGTCCTGAATTGGTGGATGAGTGTGGTTTGAGTAAGGAATCACATATAGAATCTTGGTTAGTGCAGTTCGCTACAAGTACAAAGAAGTGAGTTCATCATTGGGTAAGATCTTGTGCATTTGATTTGAATGGTATGCCTACCGCAACACATTTGAATGTATTACCGTTAGGATAATATAGTATGTTGTTGGGCATGGATTGGTTGTACCTTCATAGAAGCAAGGTGGATTGTTATGACAAGGTCATTGAGTGCTTGGATGACAATGAGGAACTAAGTGTCTTACATGGTAAGAACAAATCCACATCAGTGAGGATGGTGACAACTATGTAGGAAAAACATAGTCGCAGGAAAGGGTGTGTGTTATTCACAGTGCACATTTCTAGTGACAAAGGTAAGGAAGTTGAGGATGTAGATGTTTTGAGAAGGTACCCAGTTCTACAGCAGTTCCATGATGTATTTATTGAGGAAATTACAGAGTTTCCACTCCACAGGGAGGTAGAATTTTCTATTGAGTTGGTGTTAGGGGCAACTTCGGCATCAAATGAACCCTACAGGATGAGTACATTTGAGGTGGTAGAGTTGAAGCTACAGTTGAAGGAAATGTTGGATAAGACATTAGGCTAAGTGTATCACCTTGGGGCACACCGGTTTTGTTCGTAAAGAAGAAAGATGGTACTCTCAGATTATGCATTCACTACAAGCAGTTGAACAAAGTGACCATCAAGAACAAGTATTCATTGCCGAGGATTAATGACTTGTTCGATCAGTTGAAGGGAGTAACAATGTTCTCGAAGATTGATCTTAGATCCAGATATCATCAGGTATGCATTAAAGAGGAGGACATTTACAAGACAACCTTCTGGACTAGGTATGGGAATTATGAGTTTGTTGTAGTTCCATTCGGTTTGACTAATGCTCCAACTACTTTTATGTGCTTGATGAATAGTGTGTTGCATCCGTACTTGGATAAGTTTGTTATTGTGTTCATTGATGACATATTGGTATATTTTAAAAATGAGGAAGAGCATGTTGAGAATTTAGCAGCTGTGTTGAGGTTGTTGAGAGAGCATCACTTGTATGCTAAGCTCAACAAGTGTAGGTTCTTCTAGACTGAGGTACATTACTTGTGACATGTTGTCTCCAAGGAGGGCATTGCAGTAGATCCAGAAAATATCAGGGCCATCATGGAGTGGGTAGCTCCTAGAAATGTAGATGAGGTGAGATCTTTCATGGGGTTGGAAGGCTATTACAGGAGGTTCATCAAGAACTTATAACAAATTGTTTATCCTATCACATCATTGCAAAGAAAAGATAAGAAGTTTGAATGGACATAGGAGTATGAGGCTAGTTCTAAGCAGCTTAAAAATTTGTTGACACATGCACCAGTGTTAAGATTGCAGATCTAGACAAAGAGTTTGTAGTATGCACATATGCTTGCAAGAAGGGACTTGGTGGAGTCCTTATGTGGGATGGATAGGTGGTATGCTATGAGTTGTGAAAATTAAATGAGCATGAGAAGAACTACCCCAGACATGATCTTGAGTTGGCAGCGATCATACATGCATTGAAGATGTGGAGGCACTATCTTCTGGGTAGGAGGTTTACATTGATCAGTGATCATAGTGGGTTGTAGTATCTATTTTACCAACAGAATCTGAATGGTAGGCAAGCTCGGTGGTTGGCTATGATTAGTGAGTTCTATTTTGAGATCAAATATATCACAAGTAAAAAGAACAAGGTGGCATATGCCCTTAGCAGGTGAATACAGGTAAATCACTTAGCAAATATGAGCTCCTATGGGACATACTTACATGATAAGATTTTATAGGCAGGTCAGTAGGATGCTAGGTATATGGAGATTGTGCACATGTTGCAGCGGAGTTTGGATGGTAGTATAGGTATAGGTACATGTGGTTTTATAGGTATAGGTACATGTGGTGGGACAAGTATAGGTACATGTGGTGGTATAGGTACATGTAGTAGTACAGGTACAGGTGCAGGTGCATAAGATGTGGACTGTTGCCTTACAACAGATGAATTGGTTAGATTCAGAGATATGATATATGTGCCAAGTAGAAGTGAGCTCAAGAAGGTGATCTTGAGAGAGTTTCATGCAAAACCATATTTAGGTCACCCAGATTATCAGAAGACATTGACAACAGTGAAGAAATTTTATTATTCCCTGAATCTGAAGAAGGATGTAATAGAGTTTGTGGCTAGGTGTTTTGATTGTCAACATGTGAAGGTGGAATGTAAGCATCTAGGTGGACTGCTATAGCCAATTGCGATTCTAGAATGGAAATGGGAAGTCATTTCCATGGACTTCATCATAGTCTTTTCGAGGATAGTGAGCCAGCATGATTCCACCATGGTTATTGTGGACAAGTTGACAAAGGTTACGCACTTCATTCTAGTGAAGTCTACATTCTCAGCTAGCGATGTAACACAGTTATTAATCAGAGATGTGGTCAGATTGTATAGCGTTCCGAAGAATATCATGTCAGACAGGGATGAAAATTTCACTTTCAAGTTTTGGAAGGAGTTGTTTGTAGGTTTGGGCACAGAGTTGGCCTTCATTACAACTTATCATCTGCAAACAGGTGGATAGACAGAGAGGGTCAACAGGATATTGGAGGACATGTTCAGGATGTATGTGATGCATCGACAGTAAAAGTGGGAAGAGTATCTTCCACTAATAGAGTTCACTTATAACAATGGGTACCAGGAGTCATTGAGGATGAGTCTGTTCAAGGCATTGTATGGGCAGAGTTGCAATACTCCTATTAGTTGGAGTGATTGAGTTAAAAGGGTGTTGATTGGACTGGACATGGAACAAGAAATGTAGGTTATAAAGAATAATCTAAAGGTAGCAAGGGATAGGTAGAAGAGCTATGCATATCAGAACAGTTTTTTCAAGGAGTTCCAGATTGGGGAACATGTGTACTTGCGCATCAAACCAAAGAAGATTTCCTTACGTATTAGATCATGTGCCAAGATGGCACCATAGTTTTGTGGACCCTTCAGTATTTTTGAGAGGATTGGGCTAGTAGCCTATCAACTTACATTGCCTCTGACAGTGAAATTCCATGATGTTTTGCATGTTTCATTGCTTAAGAAGTATGTTAAAGATGTTGATCATGTGATTTTTTGGTCTGTATTGCAGGTGGAACCAGATGGACAGTTCCAGTCAGAGCCTCAGTGTATATTGCAAAAAAAGGTGCTCATGCTTCGAAACTGAGCATCGAGCAGGTTAAAGCGCAATGGAAGTAATTTGGGCCCGATGAAGCTACATGGGAGATGGTGGATTAGATGCGGGCTATGTATCCTTCTTTGTTTTCTGGTTGAGGCAAAGCGGTTTTGGTATGGCGTTTTGGTATATATCTTGGTATAGGTTTTTGTACATGTTTTGATGCTTGGTATATGTACATATGTATATGGATGTAAATACGACCATGAGCTATTTTATAAAGCTCCAATAAGAGGTATGAGTGTCATGTCATTATGATGTTATGTTCATTATGTTTTCATGTTGGTTTGCTTCTTAGCAGGATGATCTTTGTAAATACTACATTGAGCTAAGTTATTAAGCTCCATCGGCAATATATTTTACTTACAACAATTTTGTGGTTATAGGTGTTATTGAAAACTTAGGATGGTGTTCCCCAAAGGGGGAGGGTTCTATAACAATCCTGGTGAAAATTCTGTGTAATAAAAGTTAATAAATGAAAAATAATAACCACGGTTGATGGGACAATTATTCCAAGTTGAATGTTGGGCAAGACATCCTAGTGTGGGTGTTCATTTCAGTTAATATGGCTAAGTAAATTGGCAAAGGAAATGCCTAAGGATTTGGAAAGGCAAAATGGGATTTTTGGCACATTTATTTATGAAAATAATGGAAATTAGGAGAAAAGGGAGGTCAAAGGTCACAAGTGGCATGTGAGGAGGAAAATGAAGGAAAATAATGGAAAATGAAGAAAATAGAAGCCTCATTCATAAAAAGGCTTCTAAGGATCAGTACACAGGCTTTTGTCAATTCAGTTTTGGATCTCTCCCATTATTCTCTCTCTCTCTCTCACGCTTGGATACTTAGAGTTTTCTTGGAGCACTCTTGGAGGGTGTGGCTGATCTGAAAATTGCAGAAGAAGATCATTCTCCGACACTTGACAAGATTGAAAATGGGTCTTTAAAACATCATGTTAATATGTTGTTCCCTCAAGCATGAAATAATTCACATGTGCAAGTTAACCATTAAGAACATAACACAAATGATCACGCAAATAGTAGGAACAATGACACCAAGATTGATGATGGAGTTCACCCCTCCTGGGCTACATCTCTGGGCCCTGCTCAAAAGGCTAGGCCGCTCATATTTCAATATTTAAAAAGAGGTACATCAATTTGTTGTTTACAATTGCGGCTATTTCCCCTTTAGGGAAATTTCCTCCTATAGAGAACTCTCACAATATCACTTGACAATATTCTATCAACGTGTCATCTACAAAAAAACAAAGAGTCTCCTGCAAGGACTCTAAACCTCAACTGAAATTCAGAAATCATGCATCAACAATACATCATTCAATTACATGTCTCAACTTGACTTGGAGAGACAACATTTCATGTACTGACTTCTGAAGAATTAGTTGTTGCAACTGTCGAATAGGCTCTGCCAATGAGGTCGGAGCACACCAAAAACTCTGTTTCAGTTCTTCCTCAAGCACCCAATTTGGACTCCGAATGACTTCGGAACACCAATTACACAATGAGCTTATAACATGGCTCACACCAACAACTTCGATTTGCACTAACGCCCTTCTTGTTCTGATGGCTCAACACCTTCTAGCTCACAAAGCTAGACTTCGACACCACTATGGGCTTCATTTGCCTCTAACTTTGAATGGCCCTGTTCTCTCCTTTGATTCACCGACAACCTTTTATAAGGTTTTTGGAACTCTAATTTTAGAGTTTGGTTAACAAATTTGCCATCTTGGCAATTTGTTATAACAACATGGTTTAATGAATGTCTAATTTAGAGTTTAGAATTAATAACAAAGAAAACATAGCAATTGGTTTTAAAATATATTATAATTATATAAAATATATGCACCATGTCAAATATTTGTTTCAACAAAGGTTTTTTTAAATAGTGTATAGTTACAACCCACTGACGATCATATGTTATATACACCGAACCCCGTGAGAACACATATAGCATATGGTTTAATGTTATAGTACGACAGATATATGAATCTCCGCATGGTGCTTTGGTATATGGCATATAAAAAATGTATTAAATCCTTCTTGGCAATGTGGCACTAAACTCCACGTTGCGCCAACTTTGGTGCCTCAAAATTCTAGCGGGCATCTGCACTAAGTGTTAACGCGTTTCCATACCAATACTCCGTCGTTGGACTGCCACCTCTTATGACAAATCTTCTCGCGGATATAACTTGACCTGTGGAAACATATATCAATATGTTGTGGCAATGGTTGTTATAACGTAGTTACTGACTGTCGCTGGTGGTGAGGGATCATGGCATTTGTTGTTAACCCGTGGCAATATGACATGCCATACGTACTCCTCGACAATTCGATGGCATATCCTCGTGGAACGACATATATTTCGGCGGTTATGTACATGTCGAACCATGGCACAACTCTGCACCGATTAGAGACATCATTGCCAAGTTTGGTGGAGAATCTATTTGAATTTCGATAGGTTTGGCGGGGCTGCCAAGTGTGGCGGGCTCTGTTAACCTTTTACCATATATGCCATATTTCACCAACTTAATTATAATAATGTGCCCCATGTAATACAAAGGAAACATGGTGGTGTAGTGGTTTATAATTGGAGCTACTTGGAGTTGGTCACAATTTCAAATCTCCTAGGGTCCTGCAAGTTCATAAAAAATTTTAGCACGTCACGAGGAGGCTACGTCACAACCAATCATTGGCCTGGCAGTCCATTGTTGGTTATAATAAAAATCAACCATCCAATCATAAATTCATAAAAAATTTTAGCACGTCATGAGGAGGCTACGTCACAACCAATCATTGGCCTCGCAGTCCATTGTTGGTTATAATAAAAATCAACCATCCAATCATAAATTCAAAAATTTTGACAAATTAGGAGTCAAACTAGAAGGAGTCACTTAGGAGAATATGATCGCGCCAAGTGTCAAATTGAACCATGAGCTTTGACCACCACCTATGTTGACTTTGACTTTTGATCCAATCATAAATTCAAAAATTTTGACAAATTAGGAGTCAAACTAGAAGGAGTCACTTAGGAGAATATGATCGGGCCAAGTGTCAAATTGAACCATGAGCTTTGACCACCACCTATGTTGACTTTGACTTTTGAACTGTTTGGAGGAAAACTTCAAAATGCATTTTATTCCTCATATGGAGGCCATTTTCGAAACCAGATATACCATCGGAATCAACACGACAAGCTCTTTGACTTTGCTTTGATTTCATGAGCATCTGAGACTGAAAATTCTGAGAATGTCATGAACTATTGCTATCTACGACCATCTTGGTCTTTAATCATTACATAGAAAACTACGACTAGATTCAACAAGATTAATCCTGGATCATACCTCCCAACAAAAAGGACTTTTGGACCTCCAAAAGTTTATTACAATCATGAATTTCTTATATTCAAGAATCAGTATAAAAACCATCTAGACCCTATTATAGACTCAACTTGGCCTACTGATGCGACGGAAAATTCATAGACACACAATTACACATACACCATGAAATCTACCCAGTTCCAAGTAGGAGACTTCTCTGGAGACTTACATTCGTCTTCTCCAGTTTTCTTTTCTTCCTCTTGATCTACTTGTGCTGGTGTTGACTCATGTGGAAGCATCAGACATGTGCTCTTTGAATGTCCTCTAAGCTTACATTGTGGACAAAATCTTTCTCCTGATTTTGTACTGGTCATATTTTTGTTGGATCTTTCCGAGATTTGTTTTGACAATGCCAAGATTTTGCTTGATTGTATCTAAGTCTTTCCTAGACTTTTCTTTGGCTATAGGGTCGTGTCATCCTTCCGCGGACGACTCTTTGTAGCATGCACCTTCTTGTTGTAAACCTTTTGCTTCTAACATTCCTCTACACAATGCATGTTACTCCCAGAGAAAGTATGTGGATATATCCTTTTAATAACTTTCATAATAAAATTTTGATTGAAAGACTCACCTTCTGAACAATTGCTGGAATGATTTGTCTGCTCACCTTTCTGATCCTAAATCTTCTTTGGCATTAACTCAGGATGTAAAGACCAACACCGGTCTGCTATGTGACCTCTCTTTTCGCAGTAGTCACATGTTGATTAGCCATATACCATTCCTTCATATTTAGGCCTTTCCTGCACTAAGATTGGCTGGAGTTTTCCTTGTCCATGCTTGTTAAGGCCTTGTTCTCATTGATATCCCATCTTGTTCATCAGCGCCATATCCATTCCTTTGGTATGCTTCTCAAATGCTCCAATCTCAAGATCCCTAGAAGCCTCTGTTTCTGAAACAATTTTCTGAGATGATGGTACATAAGGAAATTCCTCAGAAGGTGAGGAAAAAGTACCAATGGTTTCTTCCACTGATTGCACTTTTGGAGTGGTAGATATAGATGAACTTTATTCATCTTCCTGATAAAGTGGAGGTACTCCATTCTCTCCTATAGTGGATGGACTTCGAATTGAAGGATTACTCCTCTTTCAATTCTTCCGCAAGGCTTCAATCTTTGCTTGCAGTCTTTGTTTGTCTTCCTACAAAGCTTGCACCATGTGTCGCAATGCAGCATTCTCCCGTTGATATTTCTGGTTGAACTCTTCTAGTTCTTGCAATTGAATCTACCACGTGCTTTTACCCATTCTTGCACTTTGGTGAGAACCTTCTCCGATACAAAAAATGCACTGAAAATTGTGGAAGAATATCATTCTCTGACACTTGACAAGAATGAAAATGGGTCTTTAAAGCATCATGTTAATTTGGTGTTCCCTCAAGCATGAAATAGTTCACATGTGAAAGTTAACCATTAAGAACATAACACAAATAATCACTCAAATAGTAGGAAAAACGACACCAAGATTGATGACGGGGTTCACCCTTCGTGGACTACATCTCCTAGCCCTGCTCAAAAGGCTAGGTGCTCATATTTTAGTATTTAAAAAGAGGTGCATCAATTTGTTGTTTACAATTGCGGCTGTTTCCCCTTCAGGGAAATGTACTCCTACAAAGAACTCTCACAATGTCACTTGATAGTCTGCTATCAATGTGTCATCTACAACAAAATAAAGAGTCTCCTACAAGGACTCTAAACCTCAACTGAAATTGAGAAATCATGCATCAATAATACATCATTCAATTACCTGTCTCAACTTGACTTGAAGAGACAACGGTTCATGTACTGAATTATGAAGAATTAGCTACTGAAAATGTCGAACAGGGTCTGCCGATGAGTATGGAGCACACTAAAACCCCTATTTCGATTCTTTAAGCGCCCAATTTGGACTCTGAATGACTTCAGAACACCAACTACAAAATGAACTCATAACATGGCTTACACCAACAACTTCGAGATTCACTAACGCCCTTCTCGTTCCGATGGCTCAACACCTTATAGCTCATAAAGCTAGACTTCGACACCACTTTGGGCTTCACTTGCCTTTGACTTCGAATGGCCATGTTCTCTCCTTTGGTGCATCGACAACCTTTTACAAGGTTTTTGGAACTCTAATTTTAGAATTTGGTTAACAAATTTTCCATCTTAGAAATTTGTTATAACAACATGGTTTAATGAACCTCTAATTTAGAGTTCGGATTTAATACCAAAGCAAACATAGCAATTGGTTTTAAAATATGTTATAATTATATAGCATATATACGCCATGTCAAATATTTGTTTCAACAAAGTTTTTTTCATAAATAGTGTATAGTTACAACACACCAGCGGTCATACATTATATACACCGAACTCCATGACAATACATATAGCATATGGTTTAATGTTATAGTATGGCGGATATATGAATCTCCACATGGCACTTTGGTATATGGCATGTAACAAATGTATTAACTCCTTCGTGGCAGTGTGGCACTAACCTCCGTGTTGTGCCAACTTTGGCGCCTCAACATTTGAGCAGTTATCCGCACTAAGTGTTAACTCGTTTCCATACCAATACTCTAGCATGTAGTTGTCTATAATGCGACTTTTTGAAAGCCTTTCCGGTGGGTTTTTCTGGTCAAAATTCGGCAACAATTTATTGGAATCGCAAGTTTGATAGCTAGTTTCTGCACAATCAAAGCGTCCCAGGGGTTTTTCAGGGTGTTGAATCCAAATATGCAGTTAAAAAACCATTTTAACTGCAACAAATCAAGATTTAACCTCAATTTCTTCCGCCGGATTCCGTCACCGGAATCTCCAAAAAGTCGCATTATAGACAACTCCCTCTAGCATTGGACTACTACCTCCCGTGCTAACCAAACTCTGACAGGTGATGTCATATCTTATGACAAATCTTCTGGCGGATATAACTTGACTTGTGGCAACATATATCAATACCCCGTGGCAATGGTTGTTATAACGTGGTTTCTGATGGTCGTTGGCGGTGAGGGGTCATGGCATTTGTTGTTAACCCATGGCAATATGACATGCCATACCTGCTCCCCGATGGTCCAATGGCATATCCCGTGGCACGACATATATTCCAGCGGTTTTGTACATGTCGACCCATGGCACAACTCTGCATTGATTGGAGACATCGTTGCCAAGTTTAATGGAGACTCCATTGGAATGTCGATAGGTTTGGCGGGTCTGCCAAGTGTGGCGGGCCCCACCAACCTTTTACCACATATGCCATATTTCACCAACTTAATTATAATATTGTGCCCCATGTGATACAAAGGCAATACGGTGGTGTAGTGGTTTAGAACTGGAGTTACTTGGTGTTGGTCACGAGTTTGAATCTCTTGGAGATTTTGCAGGCTCGTAACAAATTTTAACATGCCATGAGGAGGCCACGTGGCAGCCGATCATTGGCCCACGTGGCACTCCATCAATGGTCATAATAAAAATCAACCATCCACTCATAAATTCGAAAATTTCGACAAACCAGAAGGAGCCACTTGGTGAAATCTAAGCGCACCAAGTGTCAAATTGGAACCATGAGCTTTGATCACCACCTGTGTTGAATTTGACCTACATTGACTTTGACTTTTTACCTGTTTGGAGGAAAACTTCAAAACATGTTTTCTTCCTCATACTGAGGCCATTTTCAAAACCAGATATGCCACCGGAATCAACGCGACGAGCTCTTCTACTTGGCACTGATTTCAAAATCATATGGCACTGAAAAATTATGAGCATGTCATGAACTGTGTCTATCTACGACCATCTTGGTCTTCAATCATTACATAGAAAACTACGACTAGACTCAACAATATCCATCCTGGATCAGTGGCAACCTTGGATTTTTGGAGCAAGAAGGAAAAGGATGAGTAGGAAAGCATAAGAGGACATCAGGATCAGCAGCTACAACTGGTTTTTCTTGCAGATACTGAGTTGCATGTGTGTTTTACTCACTAGTTTTGGCATGCAAGACATATGCATGTGCTTCACTGGTCATGGTTTTTCATTGGAATGGAGGATGGTCAGGATTGATAGTGAATTTTCCTAGACGTGCCATTTCCTAGACAGCCATGGTGATTATGGATTTATTTCCTTGTTTTGTTTTGGTTGGTTCTCATGTTTCCTTAACTTGGGTTGAGTTATTAGTTCCTAGATCCTTGGTTGGACAAACGCTTTGGAGCCCTTTATCAACTTGGGTTGTGTTACTAGTCCTTGAGCCTTGTTTGGACAAACACTCTAGAGCCCTTAGTGGGTTGAGTTAGTAGTCTTGGAGCCTTGCTTGAATACACATTCTAGAGCCTGGTATAAGTTGTGGGTTGAATTACTAGTCCTAGAGCCTTGGTTGGAACAAACACTCTGGAGCCTTGGAACGCTTGGATAAAGACCAATTTGATGATGGTTTTGTGATGTCCAATTGTGAGGTGGAATCATTGTTTAATGGGTTGAGGTCGTTGGCCTCTGGAAGCCCTAGATGGTTTTGGATTGATGTGTTCTATGAGATCCCACATTAATTCTTGGAATATGGGATGGGGGTGAATGGTTGAAGAGAGATTTGGCTCAACCATTCTACGGTCGCGTGGAACAAGGAAGTCTCATCTCAAGTTTGAATTTTTCATCATCAATATGAATTTATTTCTCCTTGTATTTCTATGATTATTATACTGGTTTATGTGTGGATCATATGGCTATTATTTCCTTGGTAATTATGTTGCTATTATGTTGGTTATATATATGTTTTATGACTGTAGTTATCTATGGCTCTCATCATGTTTTTACTTGTAAATGAATGAACAATGTATCTAAGACCTAATGGATGAAATGACAGCCAATGTGTTCAGGCATCAATGCTTCTTAGAGATTCTCAGCTAAGTATGAGACCCATATGCTTAGATCTATTATTTACTCTTGTAGATTACATATTCATGATATGTTTTATGAAATTCTTGCCATGTCTAGTTGGGGTCTAGTCAAGGTCTTATTCAAGTAACTGCATTTGTATTTTCATTTCCCTGCTATATTACTATTCTGAAGGTGTCATTCAATTCTGGGTAGTGACCTGAGCTCCAGGCCTTAAAAATTGGCTCAAATCCCAGGGACGCCATCACAACACTGAGCAAAATAGTCCCTGGACACTAGCATGCCTTTTCATGAGAGCATCCAGAGCCTCTTGGACAATGGCAAGCTATAGCATGGGAGTGTCTGGGGGTCAAATGGTCCAAAATCTCGGTGGGACCCAGGGGCTGGTTGGCAGAAAGGTTGGGATAGTTCCTGAGGGTTCTAATGTTGATGTTGAAGGTTTGTATGGTACATTTCTGTCGATTCCACTTCCTTAACGTGACTTAGGAGGTCGAATCATATCATAATGGCCTCTTGTCACATGTTTACATTGGTTGGTTGATTACTTGGGTAGATGTGGGAGGAGGGTGTTACACTAGTACAACAAGTCATTAGAGAAATCGATTAAATGGGCTTACCAATCATGGACCATAGGTGGGGACTTCATAATGATTTGCCCTTCGATAATGGGCTTCGAGACATGCCAATGTCTCCTAAACTCCAAATGGGGTTAACCAATTATCCTATTAGGTGGTTTTTACTTCTAAAGGGGATAATATAGTCAAGGTACATCCTTCAAAATGTGGTGGCATGTGACAGATAGGTGAAAGAGGTGGGAATGAGAAGGTGTAGCCCTGGGTCACATGTTGGGGTACAAGGGTAGCTAATAAGATGGGAGCCCACACTTGAGTTTATAATGTATAGGAGGGAGTAATCATGGTACATGAGGTGCCTCGACCTTGATTTTTCTACCCTTCTTTATATGCCTTTTGCCTTTTTATGATTTTATTTTATTAATTACTTAGGGCTTAAGGGCTAAGAGCTTCATTTATAAGATATAACAACGAATATCCTCCTTTTAAGGTGGGCACTTCATTTCCCACTAGGGGTTGGGACAATCATGGGTTCCTATATGATGAAGGAGGCTCATAGAACCTGTAGGAACCAGGGTGATGACCATGATGATGGGGTAGAGCTCATATATTGGCTTTTTCCCACATGCTAAATGTGTTTGTCCCGACAATATTTTACATTTTGTGGTACATTTTCCTATTGAATGTGGGCAAATATGCTTTTATCTTTCTTTTTAGTTGCATAAACCTCTGGGCTTCACTCCAAACCATGAACCAAGGTGTGGGAAAGGGTAAGGGGCATGTAAACCCTATGTGGACCCAATGGGGGAATGTGGACCTAGGTGGGAGAAGTGATGAATGGGGTAATGATGAATGAAAAGAGGGTAATATAAGAAGATAAGGGAGTAGGACCAAGCAACCCAAATTGGGGTTTCCAATGAAATACCATCCCTAGAGCCAAATGGTAAGTAAAAGAGATCCCACGGGACTAGAATCCAAGGTTAATACCTAAACAGGGTCTAGGGGAAAAGAGCACAGACCTAGCCCATTCTTTCCACAGAATCCCCCATTAATCCATGCCTAGAAGTGTCCATGATAAGCAAACTACAATACTCAATTTCCAAATGACAAGGCATACCTTTAGGATTGGGAAACCCACCTTCAAACATGCAATCATGGCAAACGGGTGAGGGGCCACATGACTGGCTCAGGTGGAAGGAGAAATGGCATAATGAGTTAGCTGGTGGCTGGTGGCTGCTGACTACTAGTTGAGGACCATATTGGAGAAAAAATTATCCTAGGGATATTACCCACAAAATGGTGGGTAACAGTCTCGAATAACCAAAGGAATTCCAACTATTGTAAAGAGAAGTTTGGATAAAGTAGGGAATAAGAAGAAATACCCAACATCTCAATGTATGGGGATAAGGACCTGAGCTCATGATCCACTTTAATTACGTTGATAAGTGTATCTATTTCAGAATAGTCTTTCCACAATTTTAATTTAATTATCAGCCATTAGTAGGTGGGTGGTAGAGATTTAATATCCAAGGAATATGCTGGAATATTCACAGTGGTATTCACAGATCAAGGGTTAATATTTATCGTAAAGTTAGTTATACTTTTTTAATTAATTTATCACAATTTTTAATTAATTAAAGAAAATGTCATATCAACACATGTCATATTAGGCATGTGTTATTGATAAGCCATGGTATTGAATAATGGTATTGTAACAAAGGCTATTTAAAAGTTAAGAATTTGCATGGTAAAGTGAGGGTAAATCTCCATGGTTAAGAATATTGTTACATGTTTTTTTAAATGTGTATATGTTTAATTCGTATATTATTTATTTTTATAATTAATAATAATAATAAGTTAAAATAAAGTTATAATTTGGTAATTTTTTTATAATAATAAAAAAATGTAATCTAGGAAATGTGAGATGCATTATGTGATAAGTGTTTTGATGCTTATCATGGATTGATGCCTATCTGTGTTTCTTAGCAATTTAATTTATATGGCTATGCTAGTTATGTATTATTTTTTCCTCTTGTAATGTAACCAATTTGTGTGAATATAATGAAGCAAGGAATCTTGGAATGTGGTTCTTCTAAGTATTTGGCAATTTGGTTGGTAATTTTTAAATTGGGCTTATTCAGCCTTGCTTTAGACCTTGCAAATATCTTTATCTTTATTGATATAATACTAGTATTGTTATGTTGATTTTGAAAATTGTCATGTCCACAAGTTTGAAGTTCGATATCCATTCAGTTTTTATTTATGGCAATGAATTCTTATTCCCTATTGTTGCTTTACTATGCTTTGGCATTGCCGGATGTATCATGAGAAACCATTTGTTAATGATAATAATCCAATATTAAACACAAAATTGGTGTATGAGATCCTCATTTTTGTGGTAGAAGGAACTTTAGCATAGCTAAAGGCTATGAAAGCATACATACTCAACTTGTGACCTCTTGGGAGGAAACATGTGTTCTTGAGCATTAGGCCCACTCAAGTTGTATAATATATAAGATATTTCTTGTTTATATAATAGATATTTGTTAGTTATTTTATATGTAGAAGTAGACAAAATCTCCAAAGTTGGATTGTGTCACGCCCCCAACTCTTTTTTTCTTAAGTTGAGCGGGTGCGGCACCGCCTAAACGACTCACCATTTCCATGGTTGAGCGTTTTACGAACTACGCCTTCACTTTTATTAAATCTTCACTTATTAAATTATAATGTGCGGAATAACATTATAACACCATGATAAACATAATCAAGAACAACCATAATGCATATAATAAAAATGCTTTTATTATATAATGATAATTTACAAGATGACCGGGAGACTAGCTCGACCGGCGTTACAACCGGGCGGGCGCCCGCCCGTGCAAGAGCGCACGGCGGTCTTGCCCGAACCGCAAACCAAAACCAAGGAGCGTTACAACCGGCCGCACCGTGCCAACCGTTCGACCTCCAAGCGTTTCACCACACCCGGGCGCGCCGTGCCAACCGCGCACGCCCACACCGTTTCCACCAACGCTTTGCCTTTGCCACGGCGGGCGGGTCGCCGCGCCCTCACCCGTTCGTTCCACTCGACGAGCGGGCGGCGTTCACCCGTGCCCGTTCAACCCTGCCTACGCGCTGTTGTAAACTGTCGCACCGCACTTGCCTTGCCCGGCACTGCGGGCGCATCCGTGCGGCCTGCGGTATCACCGTTCCCCTCTTTGCACTTAAGATTTGTGCGTAGGAGCTGCGATGATCCCTGACCGAAATGCGATGATGTTTTGTCCATCCTCCGTCGTATGTTTATATGCGTTGTAGGAGGGGGCGCTCGCCCAGCCGACCTCCACAACTTGTCGCCCGACGCCCTCGTTTGATGCCTCCGCACATGGTCGGCCCGCCCTCCGTGCGGGACCGCCCCACAAACGTGCTCCACACCCAACCTTCGCATTCGTCAGCTCGCTCATGCGTTGCCACCGTCGCATGGTATAAACACATGACCACTCTCCTTATTCGCGCGTCTAACTCGTCACATGAGTGGAGCGCACTTCTCATACTTAGTCGATTTTTACTTCGCGGAGGGCGCGCGCCCGGGCCGCTGCGCTAGGGCGCTACATCCTCCCCCACTGGAAATAATTGTCGCCCTCGACAATCCTGCACACCTAAGTACTCTTCGTTCAAATCTCGCAATATTCCTCTTCCATCTCCACAGTGAGTCCTCTGATTCCCAACTCTCTTCTTCCGGTGCTCCTTTCCATCTGACAAGGTACTCCCGTTTCTGGTGGCAACCAATACCTGTAGTCCGATAACTCAGTATCTTTTCCAACTCCAAGCCTGGTTTGTCCACTATCCCAGCTGGTCCTCTCGGCGGTTTAGCTCTCTCTGGATGGTCTGAATCAAGCCTGCATCTCTTCAACTGACTCACATGAAAAACTGGATGTTTCATGTGCATATTGTGCGGAAGCTCCAACTTATAAGCAACCTCCCCCACTCGTTTCTCCACACGAAATGGTCCCTTGTACTTCTGTGTCAGTTTGGCAGCCGTCCCTTTGGCTGGCTGAAACTGCTCCCCGGTAATCCTGAGAAACACCATATCTCCCACACTGAACTGCACATCCCATCTTCCCTGATCAGCATACTTCTTCATTCTCCTTGCAGCATCGTGCAAGCGCAACCGTGCCAACTCCAAGGTCTCCTCCCAAGCCTTCATGAACTTCTTCGCATGAGGACTCCTCATATGACCTGTAGTCTCAACGGTGTGCGGAGCAACCGGCTTCTGTCCATTCACCAACTCAAATGGACTGTACCCCGTCGCAGAACTCTTTTGAATATTGTAGCTAAACTGAGCAATATCCAAGAGTTCAGGCCAATTCTTCTGATCGGCCGTGACATAATGCCTCAAGTAGTTCTCCAGCAATGCGTTGATACGCTCGGTCTATCCATCTGTCTGCGGATGGTAGCTCGAACTCATCAGCAACTCTGTCCCAACTAACTTGAACAATGTCGTCCAAAATCTCCCTGTAAATCGTGTATCTCTATCACACACGATACTCAACGGCATCCCCCAATACTTTACCACGTTCTTGAACAACAACTCGGCAGTATGCTCAGCTCCACATGGTACCTTCGTCGGAACGAAGACAGCATACTTGGAAAAACGATCAACAACGACCATAATCCCATTATACCCCTAAACCTGTGTTAGTGAGACAATGAAGTCCATAGAGACACTCATCCATGGCCTCTCTGGAATAGGTAAAGGCTGCAACAGTCCTCCTTGCCTCTGATGGTCCAATTTGTCCTGTTGACAAATGATGCATGTGTGCACATACTCCTCCATTTCCTCCCTCATCTTCTCCCAAAAGAACCCTCTCTCCAACAATGCCAAAGAACGACGCTGCCCTGGGTGGCCAGCCCATGGAGAATCGTGGCACTCCTTCAAGAGGTGCCTCCTAAGACCAGATACCTTTGGAAAATAAAGTCGGCTCCCAAAGAACAAGTAACTGTCTTGTAGAAAGAACCTGCGTGTCTTTCCCTCCTTTATCTGCTTCACTATATTCTGCGCTAAAGTATCGGTCTCCACACTTTCCTTCAGTTTGTTTTGCATCTCTTCTGACATCTGAATTCGACTTCTACTCCTTGCTGCCCGATCTTCTCCCTCCAATGGTGCAAGTTGTCCCTTCCTGCTAAGGGCATCTGCCAACGCATTGTGTCTACCCGGTCTATACTCAATAGACATGTCGAACTCTGCCAAGAAGTCCTGCCAACGAGCTTGCTTCGCAGAAAGCTTCGGTTGTGATGCAAAATAACTCGCTGCAACGTTGTCAGTCTTGAAAACAAAAGGCTTCCCAATCAAGTAGTGCCTCCATATGTGAAGACAATGGATGATCGCAGTCATCTCCTTCTCATGAACCGGATACCTCCGCTCTCTATCCTGCAACTTTCGACTCTCATAGGCCACCAGATGCCCATCCTGCATAAGAACTCCTCCTATGGCAAAATCTGAAGCATCAGTGTGCACCTCGAACGGTCTCCCGAAGTCAGGTAACTTCAGTATCGGTGCTGTAACCATCCTTCTCTTCAACTCATCA